>JAUZST010068018.1:0-22189 GCA_034779995.1 Parotocinclus haroldoi | reverse complement strand
TATATATTAAGCTCCTCAATTCAGGTTTCACTGGATTTGTTGGAACATATCCCCATTGTTCCATTGCATTATGCAAATGTGTACTATTAGACCAGATATTTTTTTATTTTTAGCAATTGTATAATGACCATATATAATTATTTCTCAATCTTCATAAAGGAAAGCAACCAGAAAATACAGGACATTAAAAAAAAGGTATTTAATACCTGAAAAACCCCAGCTTCTAAAGGCTACTTAGTGTGACAATGGCAACATCTGGCAGCTTCATCAGGACGTCAAGGACTAAAGATTTAACTAAGATAAAAAATATACTAAAGATATACTAAAGTTTGGAATAAAGACCAGTGAAAAAGAGTATCATGGAGTGATGAATTCAAGTTTGAAATCTCTGGGTCCAAGCATCTATAGGATGATTTTCATGGTCATTATACCATTGCTAAAACAACAAAACTAATGGTGGCCTAAGATTATAGCACAATACTGTAAAGCTCAGAGGCTTCCACTAACAGCTCTGGTAGGTTATTCGGAGTCTAGACTGGACTCCTTTTAAAGCTGACAATGGCTGTTGTTCCCAGCACTATGTACATGAATTTCTGCTGTTGCCATATTGTCAGTGACCATCACACACTAAGCCACTAAGTTAAAAAAAAACAAAAAACAAAAACAAAAAATTATGAGCAGAACATGTTATATGACTTGCAGGTTATCATCTTGACTGAACTGCAAACTAATAACAACCCCCCACCCAATTAGCTTGTGCATTTGGGATAGTCAGGATTAACTCTGTTGACTAATGCAAATCTAGGTATTAAAGTGAGGATCTCTAGAAATACACTAATTGGTAGAGAAAATCCACATGAATATACAATGCATTTTAATCAAGTACATTGCAAGCTTCGTTTTGCTCTCCGTTACTGCCCCAAATACTGGATGTCTCTGTAGCATTGATCTCCCTAGTTTATATTTCATAGTGTTTAAATATTTATTACATAACAATTGAAGTCATTTTTAATTGAAGACACATAGAGAAAAGCACCATTAACTAATTCTGTCACAAGCTTTATTCCAGAATTTCAGGTTCCTGAGCGGCCATGTAGTTCTATAAACTATTTTACCTTTTGCATTCCATTTACTGTGTATCTATAATCATATAGACGATGTTAGTTTTGGAGGTAGGTATTGATCAAATTATTCTGTAATAAAATTAAGCAATGATTTGTAAAAAGTTTGGGCTAAGCAAACAAACTAGGTCTGCATTTTCAAGGAAGGAACTACAACAGTGCTTGAAATGTGGCAAGTAGAAAGGACTTGTCTCTTTTCTTTTGGCCACATGTGAGTTTGTGTCCCAATACTTTTGGCCACATGCAGAGTTGTGTCCCAATACATCTATGTATTATGTATGCTTATGTACATATGTATGCTTTTTTCAAGCACTGCATGATGACATATGAATAATTAACAGTAGATTCATGGACGTTCTGAAGCTGGAAACACCTGAAAAGGTAGAATACAGACACAAGCGTGACAGAGAATAACACAGCTTAACTTAGCAATGGGAAAACCAATGTTGACAGACCCAAGACCGGCTTAGACTTAACATAGGAAGCTTTGGAAACCAGTTCTCTACCAAATGAGCCAATGTGATTTATAACCTACCTTTAATGAGGCGATGACGAGGCTTGTCTCTCTTCCACTGGGTGTCTCGTGTCAAGTTCAGGTCCGCCTGCTTGCCACTCCTTGGCAGCAGTGTCTCCAAGGTAGGGTTCAGTTCTAATACTGTCTGTCTCAATTATGTTTAGCTTTCCCAGTGGTTTCAATCATGCATCATAAATGCCATATCTATGTTAGTTACATGGCTTAGTCAAAAATTCCAATACTTCTCAAAAAGAATTTGAGAATCATGTAAGCAAATTAACGAAAGAACATTGTAAACAATGTATACCAAGTACCATAGAAAATTTAGAAGGATTTAGTACCTAGAAAGAGCACAGAGTAAGTTATAGATATATTAAATGTTTTTTTTAAATATATGTTTAGGATGGAATGAAGGTGCCAGGTTGTTCAGACAGGAGGAATTACCCTGTCTAGATGTCTGCACTGAACTAATTTTTGTTATGCTCCCAACTACTTCAGCAAGTTTCTATCCTAGATCCGCCCACTCTTTCACATCACTGGTTTTAGTTCTAAAGCGTCTTTACTGTGCCTTAACACTTTGTTCTTTTCCTATCTGCTGAGTTCCAAGAAGACAAAATCAATTACTATTTCTGTTGCTATTTCATTATTTATTTAGTTAGATGTGATTTATTTAGTTAGTTTCTGCTGGATTATGCATCCACATTCTTCCATTCACACGTACCATAAATGCCACGCCTCTCAGAGCTCGGATACTTGTATTAGTCAAGTCTAAGGCAAATGTATATCTATCAAGTGCTTCACAATGGAGCATTGTTACTACTTAGACCCAAAGCCCTCACTGAGCAAGCAAACGTGGCAAACGTAGGTATTTAAAACACAAGAGAGCAGATAAATATCTAATATTTTTTAAAGATTAAATTAAAATTAAAAAACAAATTAAAGATCATACATAGCTAAAAAATTAGGCAAGTACATTGACTAAGTAGGAGAGTAATCACAATTAAAAATACAAACCAGAAAATGCTGGGACACTGACTTTTATTTCAATCTAGACAGTATACACCTGAGATCTTTTGTATTTTGTCTGGTCAGCTTAATTTCATTTGCTAATAAAGATCCATTCCTGCATTTCAGGTCTGTAGCACATTCGAAAAAAAGCTGGAATGAGGGCAGTTTAGAGCTAGTAATGAATTTAAAAAAGTAGCATCCAGGAATTGATGAGCAAAAATGGCGAGCAAGAGGACCTCCAATTTGTCAACAAATGTGTTTTTGTCAAATTGGGGTTGTAAAAGAAATCATATATTGCCTAAGACCTAATACAGTCTGAGGCAAGCAGTTGGAGCAACCAGGAGTTACTCTGAGCTGAAAGAAACTATGCATGGAATCATATAGACCTAAAGACTTAAAACAAAAGAAAAATTTTCCAGAACTGAAAATCCTGAGAGAATGTCCTGGTAAATTGTTCAGCCCCTCTGTTCCGCCCTTTCCATTCCCATCATGCCAGACTGAGAGAGCACACAGGACAGTAAAGCTGTGCAAAACAGATACGCTTGTTTACTGACATGCATTAATATTTTCTCCATCTTGCCCTTGTCATTCTTTCTCTTTTTCAGTGTCCATGTCTTCACCCTCTGAAAACATCTAGAATTAACTCTGTGGGTGCAGTCCAATATAATTCCTGGTGCAGCGTTGTGCCGCATCATTACATTGCTCTCAGGGGGAACCAGTGTTCAAATATACCTGTCAGTAACGATATTATTGCCACACGGACCTGCATGGATAGGTTTGATAAGGCACTGGGTGGAACGTTTCTCCTCTGATTGCCGTGGTGTTGGTACGCTTATCCTTTCCCCTCCTCAATCATTCAGGTGTCTCGAGACTCTTTGTGGAGAACAGTTCATCCACTTCATTTAAGCTTTAATTTGTTTTCCTTTGTCTGTAGATATTGAGGAGGTCACAGGCACAGGTGGAAGGATGATATGGAGAAGGTCCTATTGTCTACAGATCTCTAGTATACAAGTAAGTATCTGGGTATGAATGAGCCGCACTAATTAAAGTACTGCCTGCTGTTTACTCCACAAATTCCACTCTTTCAAAAAAACGGCAACCCTGTTTATTTTTGCATTTTTGCATTTTTTGCATTTTGAAATGGCTGCTTTCACAGTACATGGTAAAAATACCTTCAATGGAAAAAAAACTTTTAAAAATAAATATTAAATAAGAAAACAATTTAATCAGACAAAAAGTTAAATGACACTGGATCACATGCCAAGAGAAATTCATTGTGAAAATACTGAAGATGATAGCTTTATTCATTCATTCATTATCCTCCGCTTAATCCACATGGGGTTGTGGGCCAGCCCTTGCCCACCTGGCAACTCTGGGCGTGAGGGCAGGAACAACCCTAGATGGGTGCCAATCCATCGTAGAGCACACACACACACACACACAGGGACACTTTTAGAGACACCAATTTACCTAACACTCATGTCTTTGGACTGTAGGAGGAAACCAGAGTACCCGGAGTAAACCCACACAAACACGGGGAGGACATGCAGACTCCACACAGAAAGGACTCGGGTCGCTCCACCCTGGGATTGAACCCGGGACCTTCTTACTGTGAGGCAGCGGTGCTACCCAAAGAGCCTCCGAGCTGCCAGAGAGAGCTGCCCATGTTAAGTCATAATTTAAATGATGAATTCAGTGAGCCTAAGCTACTTGGTGAACGTAGCACTAAAAGCTGGTCGTTTGACTAAATGCATCTGCGATCATCATTAAATAAACGTGCCGTATCATAAGTGAGTGTTGTCAAAAAGAATTATGTCAAAAGAATAAATTCAAGGCTCAAGTCAGTGAATCATAAAGAGCATGTGACTTTAAAAGCCTGTAATTTTCCCAGTATTTACACCGACCAACCAATACATTCAAACCACCTACCTAATATTGTATAGGTCATGCTAACTCAGCTAGGCACAGACTCCACAATAACTCACAATCTTCCTGCAAATTAAGTACTGTTAGTTGCAAGGCGGGGCCTCAATCGACTGGACTTGTTTGTCCAGTAGATCCCACAGATATTCAAGATGATTGAGAGCTGGGGACTCAGGAGACCAAGCAAACATCTTGAACCCTTTGCCATATTCCTCAATCCATTCCAGACGTTTTTTGAAGTGTAGCAGGGTGAATTATCCTTCTGAAAGAGAAAACAGCATTTAAGGAATGCTGTTACTAGGGGCGTACTTTGTCTGCAACAATGCTTATAGGTTTATGTGTCAAAATAGCATGAACCACTAGTTCTAACAAGGGAAAATGTAAAGAAATAAGGACATAAATAAAATAACTGTAATAAGACAATAGTTTTTTTAATAAAAAATTATTTAAGATGTTTACCATGGTTTTTACCATGTTCCTCTATTACTCAAATGTCATTGTTTAATTTCTAATCTTATCCATTACTTTGAGAGTACAGTTTTCAGTGTTTCTGAAAAACTGGATGTCAGGGGCATGTGCACGGTTTCTACCACTAGGGGCAGCAGGTGTCCATGCTGTTGTGCCTAATTCTTCTGTTGAAGAGCCTTGAACATACATGATGATGATGTATTGCACGGTTGATGATGATAACTTAGAAGTCTTTGCTATTTTACACTGGGTAACACCATTCTGGTATTGCTGCATCTTTCTGCGCAACAATGGTGGAATTGGTGATCCTCTTACCATGGCTTCTGGCTTCTGAGAGAAACTGACACTCTAAGAAGCTCTTCAGTGTTAATTGGTCTTCCAGCTGTTCGTTATGTGCTCAATTTCCTTTTTGCAGGAACTTATTGCTACTTGTCCCAACTTTTTTGGGATTTGTTGACGCTGTGAAATTTTGAAGCGACATATTTTTCCTTTAAAATGTTACATTTACTCAGATTAAACTTTTGATCCGTCATCTATGTTCTATTACGAATAAAATATTGATATTTGCCATCTTCACATCATTGCATTCAGTTTTTATTCACAATTTGTTTAGTGTCCCAAGTTTTTTGGAATCCGATTTGTACTTTTAAGGCAGCTGTGCACTACCAGAGAGGACAGCAGAGGGCTACAGTGCAAGGTGCCTTATGATTGTGGAAACTGTTTCCCAGAATGCTTTGTGTACCATTGTTCACTGATGCACCTTTGTAGAGCGGTAGCCTTGGGGCATTGTGTGTCTATATGGGTTTGAGCGATTGCCTTGAAAAGAGAAGAAAAGAACGAAAGTGATGACTGCTAATGAATACTAAAGGGAAGACATGAATGAACACTACAACACCAAGAGTGAGAAATAATATGGGGACTTTCAGTTTAAAGTTTAATAGGTCCAAACTAGGGGAACAGACTAAAGGGAAAGAAATAACAGCCAAAATAAAGTTACAATAGATAACAAGTGAAACCAGAAGAAAAATGGCTCCAAAATGAGCCATTCATTTACACGTGTTTTTTTTTTTTTAATTTAGTTGTTTTCTATACTGAATAATCAAAGTAGGGTTCAGATAAGAAGCAAAAGGATAACTGGAGAATTTTCTGCGAATCCAATGTCTTCATTGTCACAGATTTTTTTTTTTTACTACTGTCGCAGATACATTTTGTTGACTTCGTATGCCTGATTTCTTAAATGAAATGTACTTAGTTAGAAATCAGGAAAGCTTGTACTAATATAAGATTGAAAGAATGTATACCTTAAGCCATATGTCCATTTGACATTTCCAAATATGCTTTAAATTGTCATTAAATGCATTTTTCAGACAAAGGCAATATAAAAAAATATTTAAATATTTAAACTAGTTTAAGTAAGAGTCATGTTAACTTTGTGTGCCTATGTGTACACCACTGAGCATGAAGAAACCAATAAAGGGGCATAGAGTTGGATTTGAGAAGCATAATAGTATTGCAAGGCATTGGCATAATCAATGCAGGATCATTTCGTACTGTTCTTGTAGCAGTGAGGAAATAACACCCTTCAAAACTGAGAAACCTGGATAAGCTTGCAAAAGAAGTGTGGCTCAGAAATGTAGAAGGGATGATACAAGAAACTCAATCGTGACTAATGACTAAAGGAAGTGCTTGATTTTAGTTATTCTTTCCAATGGGTGTGCTACCAAATATTTGATCATTTAGTTAATTGTGCCAAACATTTTGTCTGTACTTCTTTTTTTTTTTTTTTACTTACCGTTTCATTATGGGATGTGGGATATTTTATTTAGAATGCACATAGATACACACTGTAGGAAAACAAAGTATTTGATAGACTGGTGATTTTGCAAGTTTTCCCGCCTATAAAGAATGGGGAGGTAGCCAGAAAATATGCACTTGTTTGAACTTGTTACCTGTATAAATGTCACTTGTACACGCACTCAATCAATCCTCTCCACCATAGGCAAGACCAAACAGCTGTCTAAGGACACCAGGGACAAAATTGTAGACCTGCACAAGGCTGGGATTGGCTACAGGAAAAGATGCAACAGCTTGGTGAGAAGGAAATAACTGTTGGCATAATTATTAATTGTTAATTAGAAAATTGAAAGAACACAAGATGACTGTCAAGATGACAAGATGTTCCTTGTCTGGGGCTCCATGCAAGATCCTACCTCATGGGGTAAGGTTGATTCTGAGAAAGGTCAGGAATAAGCCCAAAACTACATGTGAGGACCTGGTCAGTGACCTGAAGAGAGCTGGAACCACAGGCTCAAAGATGACCATTAGTAACACACTACACTGTCATGGATTTTGGCAGTGGTGATCTGGATGATACAGAGAAGGCATGGGAGGTCCATGTGGTCCGATGAGATCAAAATAGAGCTTTTTGGTAACTCCACTTGCCGTGTTTGGAGGAAGAAGAGGGATGAGTACAACCCCAAGAACACCGTCGCAACTATGAAGCGTGGGGGTGGAAACAACGATAGTTTGGGGGTGCTTTTCTGCAAAGGGGACAGGACGACTTCATATCCCTATATTGAAGGGAGAATGGATGGGGCCATGCATCGCAAAATTTTGACCAACAAATTAGCATTGAAGATGGGTCATGGCTGGTTCTTCCAGCACATGATAATGACCTGAAACACACAGCCAGGCCAAGGCAGAGTGGGTAAGAACTACAGGAAATGTCTGACCTCTGTAATTGCAAATGTTTCTTTACCAAATATTAAATTCTGCTTTTCTATTGTATCAAATACGTATTTCAAGCAATAAAGGGAAATTAATTATCTAAAAATCATACAATGTGATTTTTGTTATTTTTTTAGATTCTGTCTCTCACAGTTGAAGAAGTGCACCTACGATAAAAATTACAGACCTCTCCATTCTTTGAAAGTGGAAAAAATTGACAGCGAGTCAAATACTAATTTTCCCCGCTGCATATACCCACACTTCTCTGTTGATACCAACAGGTAGATAAAATCCATTTATAACTTTCTGAACAGTATACAGTACTCCTGTGTTGGGTTATCAAATATCTGAAATACACTGCTCACAAAAATTAGGGGATATTTTAAAATGAAAATGAAAGAGGATCCCACAAGAACTGCTGGATAATCTGATCCTGTCCATGCCCCATTACTGTCAGTGTGTTTTGGCAGTCTTAGGTGACCATACACCCTACTGAACAGTCAATGTGTGGCACTCTCATCCATGCTTCTGTTCACCCCCATGAATATGTTACTTAGTACTCAATCACAATTATTGAGTTTGTTTCTCATTTACGTGATTGAACAGCTTTTTGACTTTTATTTGCTATTCTGATTATCTTGTTTAATAAAATCAAATAAGGCTTCTCTTTTTAATCTCTTCATATTCATTTTGAAATAATGAGTACTTTGACTCATATTGGCGAGCCTGAAATCCGATCAGGAGAAAAGAAATTACAGTCTGTGTGACTCACACTTGATTTTCTCTGCTAACCATCAACCCTGACTGCTGCAAAATAATATGTATTGGTTAACCCTGGGCCAAATACTGTATAATGTACTATATCCCTCAGTTAATATTGCATAGTGTACCCCTGGACTAAATACTATGTATTTTAACACTGAATAGTGTAACCTTGAGTTAATATTATGCAGTGGAAGCCTAGGAAAATGTGTTGTGCAGTGCAACCCTAGGCTAATTATTGTGTAGCGCAATCCTATGTAAATACTGTGAAGTTTAATGTTGAATGGTGTAACTCTGAGTTATGGATTGTGTAGTTTAAACCCGGACTATACACTGTGCAGTATAAACCTACTTAAAATAACTATTCACTCATCACTCATCAGCAGGTGATAATCTAAGGCTATAATTCCATCACTGCCTTCTCAGAACAGTCCAGTTCCTCATCTCACCTAATCTGTATGTTGACTCAACAGATGAAGGTGAGGTGAGGAAATGCAATGCAGGACGTGGTCACAAACGTTTTATGGCTCAGGCAGCTGGAACATTTTCACTGTTCCTTTATAGTTTAGTTCAGTTGCTTTATTTCAGTACCTTTTTCCAGTACTTCATCTTTTCATGCATGAAAAGAAGCAGCAGTAGGATAACACACATGTGGATGCCACCCCTGCTGTTCTTCACATATCAAAGCCTCCAGTCTGCCTACACTTGCATATGGCACTGTCTATTTAAAAACATCACTCAAGTGTTATACACTGCACTAATGTTAAAGGCTGTTTGTCACACACCAGAGACACTAGAGGCAATAAAGATACTTGTTTTAAATGTCAAACCAATCCATGATCCAAAAATCCTGAAAAAACAGAAAGAAAAGTAGCCAGGAGGTATGCTAACATGACCTCATTTACTACAGTACTGTTATTGAATTCTCGACTTTTAGCATCCACTGCCAAAAACACACTGGTAGGTGGACAACATTGGCTTAACTGAAGAGGTGATTTATCAGACTCTAGCCTTTCACAGCACACAAATAGTTTTGGGCAAAGTTTACCGGGTTCACTATCTCGTCAGCACAGACTCTAGCTAACTCTTCCTATATAATAGACTATAATTCACGTCCGCTGGTTTAGTTTCTTTTTCTGCTGTTTTCTTCCACTCTCTTTTGTGTAGCCCTCTGATACCTTTATGTCTTCCTCCATTATGTTTCTCTCTCATACAACAAATCCTTACTGAATGGTATCTGAGAGTGGAAGAAACAGCATAAAAGATTCATGCCCATATAAGTTGGTATATCACAGTATATTCATATGTACAAAGAGGATGTACTTTAAGATCTAACTGTGAATGTTAAAGTTGGTTAGGCCAGATACATTTTTCAACTCACATACACTTATAAAATATAACTCTTTCTAGAATCAAAGATACACAGCATTACACTATCCTAAGGCACCACACTGCAGTACACAGAATTCAAGTTTGGTATCAGAAGATAAGTACCTTACTTTTCACCAGGGAAACGTACAGCCACTATAACAGAGTAACGAACTACCAAACTTTTAACCATTTGATCTAATTGGGTTGGCAGACCAAGCACACAGGGAGACCTTGTTACTTCATTTGTTTTTCAGCCAAAAAAGTAAACTAGCAGAGAAGTTAGACGGGTTTCTTCTTCTTTGTTCTGCATCGTTGCCCAAGCCTTTACTGTCATATCTATTTGACCACAGCGTTTCCACTACACTGAACACAGATAGCTGTAACGAAGAATTGAACAGACCCTGAAAGCTCCGGTAAAACCAACTGTAGGAGATTTGAGATTAGCATGAGTTAAGGGATCAAATGCTTTCTAAAATTGTTAGAATTTATTCAGCGTGAAAACTATATTTGAACTCGGCAGCAAGCAAAAAAAAAACACCAAAGTCTGTAGAGGTATGACATTACAAGCCTCACTAATTGTCCACCAAGCATGGGGAGCTAATTACTGTTCTAATGCATGTGTATAACCAAGCAGAAACAATAACCGTAAATTATAAGTGTTCTGTGTTCAGTACAAATATTTTTTACACAGTGCTGTGCAAAAAGCTATTCATATATATATATATATATATATATATATATATACACAAACACACACACACACAACTCTGTGTGTCCCACAAAAAGATATACGCTAATATATGAAAGTTACAGACTATATAGGTATAGTTTTTAAATGAGAACAGTTATAATACAGTACAAATGGAGTTAAATAAACATAAAATCATTAACGGAAGCATTAAAACATAAGAAACTATTTAGTAAACATAAGAAAACTTATCGTTTTGACTGAGATGTGATGGCGTGAGTGGATGGAGGTGTGGGGTGGAAGGGGCGGAATTACTGCTTGAAGGGGGAATCCCTCCGTGAGAACATGATTGAGGGACATATTAGGTGACGTAGCTGTACGCTATCCGAAATTTTGTTTGCTGTCAAAGGCGTTTGCTAACCGAGGCTCCACTGTAATAAAATATTTACAAAAATGTGATGACTGTTTGTGAGATAATTTATATATAAATCATGAACATAAACGGCACGTGAATACAGCTTATAGTGGATATAATAAACATTAAATTCATGGGCCACAGCTCTGGTGGATATTCCAGCAGTCATCATGCCACCTGCACCCTCCCCTCCCTCAAAACTCACGACATCTGTGGCATTGTGTTGTGTGTTAAAACTGCACAATTTAGATTGGCCAGCCTGAAGTACACCTGTACAACAATCATGCTGTCTAACCAGCATCTTGATATGCCACACCTGTGAGGTGGATGAATTATCTCAGCACAGGAAAAGAGCTCACTAACACAGATTTAGACAAATTTGTCAACAATATTTGACAGAAAAGGGTCTTTTGTGTACATAGAAAAAAGTATTAGATCTTGGAGTTCTGCTCATGATAGTGAAATGGGAACAAAAACAAAAGTGTGGCATTTATATTTTTGTGTTTTATATATATTAATGACAAGATCTAATGCCAGACTGCTTTTCTTAAACAAAAAAGTGCCAGGATGGAGGTTTCATTTTGAAGGTTGCTCAGTTTGTTAGACCCTGGTGAATTACTCAGGGCAGGAAAAATGTCATGAATACAGGGAATTTATTTATTTTAATAAAACAATGTTACCTTAGATGTAGTAAACATAGAAGGAACATGGTTCAAATACTTCGTAGTTATTACGAGAAGTAAGTTATTGAGACCTCTGGCGCTTCAAATTCTGAATTATCATTAAAAAATTGGCAGCCTTAACCCAAACATGAATAAGTTCATATAGAGAAAAAAATATAATGACATTTTCTCTCTCGCAAATAATTAACATCACCATATTTATTTGTTCTAAATAGTGCTGACTATTGAGTGGAAGACTATCCAGAAGGCATTAAGCAAAACACAACATTTGTCTCAGAGTGACAGCCCATTAAACGCTCTCAAAACAAGAGAGTCTGGGTTCAATAGTGGATGCTGACTCAGAAACTACTGATTTTTCTGAAATAACATCTTAAAAACAAACAGTTATCTTCATGAAGAGAATGCCCTTTATATAACTTTATTCTCGTTACGTTTGTGATGGTTTGTGTAATATCATGTCTACACAGATTAAACCTTATTATATGGATTTTAAAAAAATTAACTATTACAATAAATCTTGTTTTCTAAACAGTTAAATTCCTGTCTTCTGTTTTGGCTGCTGAGATCTTCAACAGCTTCCATTTTCTCACCAATTTAATGGAAACTGCAAATAAGCAACCAATTTATATTTATATTGTTTTCCAAACACACAATACAGATATGTAGAAAACCTTCTGTTTGGGGTTTCAAGGAGCACAGCTATAAACTCAGAGAAAACTGATTATGAAAAAAGCGGGATAATGTTTGGCTCTTAGAAATATCCCATGCATAAACCACGCTGTGTCTTTACAGAGTTTCCTGTCTAGATCGCATATTAGCAGCCAGAGATCACAGTGGCAATTAAAAGCTCCCTTTACCAATGCTTAAATAAGAAACATCAAAGGAAGGTTGCTGCAAAACTCGGCTTGCAGTTCTGTCTCAGGCAGATATGTAAATGATTCCAAGCATGGTCTGATTAGACACTGGGTCTTGCCACAAGTAGGCGTAAAAGTGCTTCCTCTTGGTGAGCGATCATTGCTGCTAGACATGCCTGTATGACACACTCAATTTGACACAAGACAATATGCCCAGTTTACAGACGTTAACAGAAGGTCTAACGCTGGAATGAAAAAAGCAGGATGGACATTTTGATGAATCGTTTACTGTTTAGGCTATTCCGATCTAGCTGTTGGAAGGTGTTGGGAGCAGTGATTCTTTAAGGTCTCAAACACACATATTAAACAGGCTCTAGACAGGCCTGACACACCACCAGTAGATTATTTGATCCACTGACATGCATGAGCAGCTACCAAAGTTTAATTGTCTACTATCCATATACAAGTAGCACCTTCACTACACCCCCTGTCTCCACCTTGACCCAGTGCTTCGTAAGAAGGTCATTTGTGGTCACAATTCCCATTACAAATCCTGCATTGGTAGCCAGTCACCATCACCTTTAATTGTAGTGGTGTCACGTACGAATAACCTGGACTGCTATAAACTGGGACCGTACTGTCTTTAGCATCTAACAGGGTACTAGAGCCTCCTGTCAGTTGTGCAAACACTTTAAACACTTAGACTAATTATATGCATAGATATAAAGTTACATGAAATACCAAAAATCAGTAGTACAACAACACAAATGCACTCAAACATGTTTTTTAGAAATGGATTTAAGGGGCCTGGCTAAATATGACCACAAATACATAGCATAGAATGCTGATATTAATACAACAGGAGAGTTAAGCAGATTATAGCTTCTGGACTTGAAGGTTTAGCATCTATTGCCATTTGGAGAAGAAAAGTTATATTAGAGCATGGAGTATAAGAAACAGATGATACCAATACCAAGGCCACAGTTCCACCTGAGCCTAATATAGTATGTTACACGCCATTGACTTTATTACCATGGTCTTTCCTGCACTGCTGAAACAATACTCTTGCTCTGCCTGGTGAAAAAACCCAGCAGCACGAATATGCAGGAAGAATGATTGATGATACAATAAGGAAGCACATTTACTGTCATGAAGGGTCAT
Source organism: Parotocinclus haroldoi (assembly GCA_034779995.1). Classification (NCBI taxonomy): domain Eukaryota; kingdom Metazoa; phylum Chordata; class Actinopteri; order Siluriformes; family Loricariidae; genus Parotocinclus; species Parotocinclus haroldoi. The sequence continues at coordinate 8,494 of JAUZST010068018.1, read as the reverse complement.
CAGGTACTGATGGTGTGTGTCCCACAATGGGCCAATTAAGTGAGGAATGGCCCCATTGCTTTGCACCTTTCTCTAGTGGCCAGTAACTGACCATTCATTTCATGAGCATACGTTTTACACTTAATAAACTGTTTGTTCACATTATGGTGCGTTTTTATCATATTTATATTGATATTATACTTGTTGTAACCTTTGCAGTAAGCTTCCTGAATTTTCAGAATCACTAATGAGTGCCCGGGTTACAAATGAAAGTAGCTTTTTCTAACTGAGACAGAAATGTGTATGTTCTATTAATTATAAAACACAGCCCCTACTGCTTTGGCTCTGATTTGGAGTCATTATTTGTGATTTATGAAGTATAAGCAGTATGGAAGCAACCTAATTCATATTCATCATAACCACATGAGTTGTATATGTATAAATATTTGGCTATATGAAAGAGAATTTTATATGACCCACTAGGAGTCTTTAAATGTGCAGCGCAATACCATAAATCTTTCTTTTCAAAAGAAGAGATGCTGTTCCCCACGTGCTGGTTTAAAAGCTGAATTTATGCACGTGTGTGTGTGTTACAAGTCTGAAGCTTGGATCTGAGGCCTAACTAGAGATTCATTTTAAAACTGTGCCTGTGGGTCACTGGAAGAAATATATTCAGCTGTACTACTCCTGTTCTGTGGCTTTTGATTTTTCCCATGGGGGCTCTCTAAATTCAAGACAGGACAATAAATGTTCTACAAGTGAAGCTCATATTTTCTGTCCAATTGAAGTGAACTGGGTTTTTATTCTGATGATTAGGCCCTGATATGTGTTTTTGTGTGATGTAAGCTTTCGCTGTGCTGTAGAGGAAGCACGCCAACACCAAAACAATTATCCAAAATATAAAATATTACTACACATATCTGAAAAATCAGACTGGGTTTTCTTCATTACATTCAATATTGTGCAAAAGTCTCAGGGCACCATTAGATTTGTTCCCTTAGCCGATTTGTTCTATAATGACCATATATGTAATATGGTTGATGACTGGACCCAAAAATGCCAAACTTGGATTAGACACTCCATAATATAATTCCACTGATTTTTATACCAATCTTTGTGAGTTTTATCAAATCTTAGCCCTTTCAGTGTTCCCCTTCTTTCTTGGCTGCTACCATTACAAAGAAAATTGCAGATCATTCTTCTTGAGACTGTAGAAGGGTCAACTTGGTATCCTGATGTAGCTGCCAGGTGCTGCTTCTGCTCAAGTGTAAGGGGAGGTCACACTAAATACTTGCCATTGTTTTTATAATCTTTTAGAAGCATTTTAAAGTTCACATTTTCTATTGTAGTCCAACAAAGAGCTTAAGTAATAATAATATGTGGTCAATATACCATTGGTGAAACATAGTCTAATCTAAAGGTGGCCTAAGAGTTTTGCATGTTACCGTATACGGTTGACTACTTGTTATTCATACTTCCATTACAAAGTGAGACGCTATTCTGTTGATTTCCCCAGGCAGTGTTGAGTCTGTTCCCAGAAACACTAGATTAATAAACATAGACACATTAATAGTCATTGTTGCTGATAAGTACGACTCGAAGTTGCTAAGCCTTTAGATTGTGAACATTTAGATTGTGGACTTTTTGTCTAGCATTTCTTTTAGAATTGTTCAGGTCAAGTCACATTTCACTGTGAATGACTTTTCTGTGAAAGTACAAAAAATATGCTAAAGGGCACAGACTTGGCCACTCAAGCACTTTATGCCTCTGTATTTAGGGCAGTATGCTTATGGGTCTTAATGAAGATGAAGGGGACAATGTTCCCAATTCCAGCTATACTCAGTGTCTGCTGGTTTAAAGTAAGGGTTAAAGTTAGGGGTTTTTTTTGGGGGGCGTAGCTGTTAAACATAGCTTATTAGATTGCTTTTGCCATTTTGACTCACTTTTCAGTTGTTTCTATTTCTAAGGCGGAAAAGCCTTATATCCTCACTGCTGATGCTGTTGCCCTGCCGTAGTCCATGCATAGTGCTCTGTACTATTTCACTGTACATCAAAAATGTCATGCAGGAAAAAAAAATCCATAAACTTTTCACTTTCTTGTAATAGGTTTCATTATAAACTTCATTATTCATGTGCTGCATTCTAAAAGCTTTTAGAATTGTGCTGCCCTGGTGACTGCACAATGAGGTTACTCACAGATAAAGCAAAGGAAATGCTTTATGCTTTATAATATTTTAAAGGGAAACATTCTTTGAATATGTCATTACTTAAAAACAAGTATTAATAAATCATGCACTACTTTCCCCTTTGCCTACAGTTAGTCACGATAATGGAAGGTTAGGGCACTTTTAGAATCTGGATTTATCATCACACTTTATAAGACTTTTCCACTCAGATACTGGATATATATATATATTAGTGCAGCCCCTATGTCAGAAAAAACTGATGCAAATAATGCAATTTTTTTAAAAAACAATATTACTTAAACAAAGATAGGGAACGATTTACATTTTTCTTCCTCTACAGTGAATCATACTGTTTCAGTAAACAATTTAAGGAATCTGAAAGAATTTCAGTAACTAAATAAATAATATATACAATCACAAACTTTACCACTTAAACTTTACTGTGCCAAAAGGAACCATGCGGTGTTGACTTATTGTGGTCAGACAGATCAATCTTCCAAGTATTTTCTATAAGTAATGGACACTGTGTGCTCCAAAGACAAAAATGGTCACCCAGCCTTTTATAAGCAAAAGCCTTTTTCCATGGTATTCCATGGTATGGTGCCATCATTCACATGTCTGTGATGGCAGCATTAATGCAGAAAAGTACATTGTTGCCTTTAAGGCGACATCTTATCTGGAGATGTCCAGGCATTTTTTTTAGCAAGACAGTGCAAAACCACATATATGCTTCACACATAACATGGCTGCAGATAAAGAGGGTATACAGGTACTGGGCAGGCTGCAGACCCCAATAGAGAATGTGTGAAGATTTTAGAGACAAAAAACGTGACAGAACCAATTCCGTATTGTTGTGCACCTTTTGATGTGTTTTCAAGTAGAATGAGACAAAGTAACAACTGAAGTAACAACACTGCTTGGTATCACACCACCCTACTGTGTGAGGTCAGCTGCCTGAAGAAACAGCCTTACAAGTTTAGATGCAAGTTAATTTGTCTTACATTGCTCTTTATGGAGGAAAAGGAAACTGTGGCAAATATCAGCTGTGGCATCCTGCTTTCCACTGCTTCAGCCTTATGCTTAGCAAATTCAAAGCCAACAAATACTTCGAGTCAGGAAGACATATTGTTTCTGTAATAAGCTGAAAAATGTGCCATCATTTGGAGCATGCCATTAATGGAGCTGTGGTGAGGTAAGAAGGCTCTCTAAATATCAGGCTTGTTGATAATTAGAGGGAAAATGAAAGGTCATTCATCTGAAGAGCACTTTGACATGAGGTCTGATAGTGCTGATATGATTTATGTAAGCTCTAAAACCTTTTTACCTTTTAGATTTAATTAGTCGGATATATACTCCTCAGTAACAAATAATTAGAGACAAACAAAAAAATCTTACTACTTAGATCTCAAATAAGCAAATGTTATTTGCTTGAGCGATCTAATAGATTGCATGCATGGCTAACAATGCATTGTTAATGTGTAAATGAACTATTTTTGATGGAAAATTGCTTTAAGTAACCATGGCAATAAAGACGGCATTGTAGGGGGAGTTGGATTTTATGTTAGGAGGCAGGATGTAAATAATGTAAAGAATTGCATATAACATTACACAGATCCAACAAACAATAATGAATACATGGATTAAAAATGTTTTTCCCAAGCTCTTTAGTCACTCCCAAAAATTAAAGTGATGTTTTACTATTGTATGATAGCACTTGACAACAACTGCTTTTCAAAAGCATTACTCAATGTCAAACTGCACAATATAATTAATAACATTTCAGATTTTCTGTATCATGTGGGAATTTCGCGAAACTTTGAGGTAAATCACTTGAATTTAAGCACAATTTAAAAATGAGCATGCAGGACTAAAGTAGCACACAGACTATACTTCCAGGCTTGTGCAGTATTAATTATAATTACATTGCATTATGTGTAAGTGAAAAGACCTCCCCAGTTAAGGGACATATCCATGTGTGAAAAATAAACTTAAAATGAAATACAGAAAATCGTCTAAAAAAAAAAAAAGCAGATTCCACACTGATATGAAATGCATCCGAGCTGGATAAAATATAAAGGTCCAGGCAGGAGATGGGAATTGTAATATTCCTCTTTTGTTTTGGCCTCAGGCATTTCGAAATGCTGGCAGTTTACTAAAATCTGTGCTTGGTACTTTTGTCATAAACAGGAATTTGAATATTGTATCCCTCCTTCTTGACAGAACAACAGCCTTTGTGCAAACTGCTAGTAAGATTATACCTGAACTTCTCTTGAGTTAACTTATTCAAGCAAAAAGCACTTAAAATGACGTGCTGTATGGCACTGATGGTACTTTAATTATGTGTTAAATCTGTGGTTTAATGTGAACCATTAGGCGAAAAAAATTCTAAGACAATGCAAAAAAAAGACTTGCTTGTCTGTAAGACACAATACTTAATGCATACAGTACTCAAACAGCATAAGTCTTCATCGTGGGTCTTTTGCATTTATTTCTTAATGGAAAATAGTTACAGTGAGTTCCATGTAACACCTGTAACCATAAAGATAACAGATTAACATTTTGGTTTTCTGGTTGCCTCCCTGGATTGTTCTCAGTGTATTTGGATGAGCTTTGTTTTATCTCTGTACTATGCTCGTGCTTTTCAAAAAGAGTTTCTTTAGTGCTATGATACCATATTAAATAGGCAATCATTATTTTGTTAAGAAGCACTGAATGATATATAATCACAAATTAGAAAAGTTCGTACAGTACGTAAAATGCAAAAACGTAAACCAAAATAAAATTCCACACATTCCAAAATAAGTTAGTGTGGTAAAGCATTTGGCTTTTTGTGATTCACTTTGTGAATGTGATTGCCATTCTTTTCCACAACACAAAAAATGCTACTGAGGATACAGAGTGATTAAATATTTCAGGTGTTGTTTTGTATCATTCTTCCTGTAGCACTACAGACTTGTTTTTATTGCATTATTTGTTGCAAAATTTTCCCAGCAGGTCTGTCCAGTACCCATGCCTTCTTCTTATGTGGCCATACCTTTGTAATGTGTGCAGCATATAGTTTTGCATTGTCTTGTTGAACAATGCATGCAATGCAAGTTGTCACCTTAAAGGCAGCATATCCTGCTCAAAATCCTTTACTTTACTGCATTAACTATTTTATAACAAAAATAGCTTTTTACATCATTACTAGCACTAAATTTCATCCTTCCAAATATTTTTGGAACGTGTTTTAGGCTTAAAACACAGGAATGGATTTATTCACGAATAGATGTTTATTACCAAAGAAAATGAAGATGTCCAGAAAAACATGAATGAAATGACATGCATTGGAAAGAAAGTCAAGGGAATACCATGTATGAAACATTTGCATTTTCCTTGCAAATGCAAATGTTCTTTACTGTTCCAGGCTTTTCTGGGCAAATACTAAGCTGAAAACAAACTGATCCAATACACAGAAATAAGCTCCAGATCTAATATAATATTTAAACAGTGCTTTGGCTCAGATGTATAACTGATTTGCAGAATGTGCTTTATGTAGCTGCATTTCCCAGGTAAGCAGAGAACATACTTTATAACATACCAGTTAATGTGGTGACATCAGCTTAAGGGAAAATAGACTAACTGTGTTTATTGAATGCACTTCATCTTGCTTGTGTGTATGTGTCTGTGTGTATGTGTAAGGCTGCTAAGGGGTTTGCTCATACAGAGGCATGAGGGACCGCCATTACTTTTGGAAGGACATAAGCAGAGATAGAGTTGGAGAAAATAAATATGCATTATTTATTCATTACACACTTTCATCCCTGTAAACCCAGCCACACCACTGCTCATCCGTCTTTACTAAGAAAATAAGCCTTTAAATCTAAATATGTTACACTTTTATGTTGTGAAAATATGTGGAAATGCTCTATATGTCACTTTTACTCCAGCATTACCATGCTGCTGATTAGATCTTATCTGCTGAGGAAAAGTACAAGACCAAAAAGCTGAGACTGAAATAATTAAATTCTGAACCATTTGCTGTCATCTCTTAATTTTTTCCAGACGTGTAAAAAATGACATTATACATTTTTATAAACAATTATTTTTCAAAGATCTGCATACCGGCTTAATGTTGTGACTCCGGTTTGCCATGCTTGTTTCTCCAGTTATGTCCAGTTCGTGGTCTGTTTATTTACCACAGACTCATCACCTAGACCTGAAGTTCCCTGAAAGGCATAAGTCCCCTTCAATTCCAATAAAGTGTTCACCATGTAAATATTCCACATTCAGGGTTTGTCTCAGGTAGCAAGCAGCCCAGGGTCACTCCAGCATGACAGTAAAAAAACAACGCTACAGAAAAAATGTGGGGCAGAACGTTAAAATCAATGACCGTGTTCTCATTATGATAGTCATGACATGGGAGAGTTTCCCAGATTTGTTGCCCACTGTTAAGAAGGTTCACCTCAACGTTGGTCCCTACAGTGGTGTTGATGTTCTACAATTTACAAACAATGTCCTCGTCACCCAGATGTAGTGGTTTATTTCATTTAAAGCACTGCAGACTAGGGACTTTGAGCTCCTGTGGCTCAGAGATAAGGGCTAGTCTGTTCTTAGCAGTAGTTCTGGTGTCCCTGAGTTAGAATCCAGAGCTGATCATGGAGTTAAAGGCTGTGTGATTATAATGGTTGATCACAAAGCAATGAACAACAGTGAGGATCATGTTGGTGGTGTACGGTCACATCTCAGTGACAATGACATCAATAGACACACAAAACACAAACTGTGAAACATAAAAGCAGTGCACTTTACTTACACCCGCAGCTACAGTATGAAAGCTCTACAGAGAAGCAGGGTAATTATTCTTAGTGTTGACACTGACTCAACAGAACAATGCCATGCTAGAATGGTAGCTCACATCCATACAACTCTTGCATGTCAAGCAATTGGATTGCATATGCATTGGTAAATGTGGGTTAAGAGTCAAGGACCCAAGAGTGGCAGCTTTGCAGAGGTGGTATTTGAACCCTAGAACTTCTGGTCCAACAATTAAGATACTAGACTATGGACAAGAAAGTCCAGGGTTCAAAACCAGTTTCTGTAAAGCTGCAACTCTTGGATCATTGGCCCTTAACCCACAATTGCTTGGGTTGCAAGACTGTATCAGTTGTAAGCTGTTATGGATAAGGGAGTCTGCTAAATGACATAAATGTAAACGTAAGCTGCTCATGCTGGTTGGTGGATCAAATGATTCTCTCTACTAGTGGTCTGTCTGGGCTGTCTGGAACCGGTTTGTAGTCTGGGATTTTCCTCTGTCCTGTGTCACGTGCAACAATAAAATGAACCATTAGGTGGTGATCTGTTGGCATTATATTTAACTTGAAAATCATCTTTAAAGCTCTGCTGCTATCATTTTGGATGTTTTGATGGCAGTCGTTTTTTTCCCATCTCTTATTACCAGATCAGGTTACATATAACTAAACGATGATTACATGAGCTTCATATTTCACAGAGATATTTCCCTTGGCTGTTCTGTTGACCACGTTAAGCATGACTTCTCTATTAGACCAGAAAAATAACTTTGCGTCTTGTAAATTGGAGTGAGCCTTTTTGCATTAAATTAAGTTTCTCCTAAATCCGATTAAGCCTTCTGTGTCTTCGAATGTCCCCCGAGTAGTCTTTCACTTGGAATGCATTCAAAATAGATTTTGGTAACCTCATAATCAACTGTTGTCAAAAGAAGATGGCTCCTAATATTTCTTCTTTCACAATCTGTCTGAAGGTGATCTACGCAGTTCTCTGTAGTGCTTCCATTGATAAAGCTTCCTTACGAGTACAGTAGAAAAGCCATGGACCAATATTTGTTTCAATCCCTTACGAAAAAAAGTTGCAGGGAAGACATTAGGCATCTTAAATATATATGGAATACTTAAATATTGCAACCTAGACAGCATCTGACAATTTCAAGCCATATTAAAGGGAGAACAAATCTCACGAAGCTCTCTCACGCCTACAATAATAATTATGCACTTGAAAGCAATATATCATACAACAGATTTTCCAAATTTGCATTTTTACACTATTATCACAATGTTTTTTGCACATCTTGCTAGATTGTACATATCATATAGGAACACGTATTAAGCATACACATTACCTGAGCCTGGATGTTCACATCATTTCCACCAAGATGTTTGAAATCAGCAAAAATGGCTAAACTGATCTGAAGCTTCCCAAATCAGCGTCTAGGATGGGGATATTATTCTAATACTGAAACATTATACTGAGACCAATATACTAAAACTGTATATTATACACACACACACATACACACACTATATACTAAAACT
>JAUZST010068007.1:0-22191 GCA_034779995.1 Parotocinclus haroldoi | reverse complement strand
TCCCCAATTCCAATGTAAAACTTATTAATATAAACAGTCTTATGGTGACTGGCATACCGTGACGGGGCATTATCGCCACCAACTGGACTGTATTACACACACTGCAGGTGTATTTTATTTAGACCTTCCATACTCAGTCACTGAAAAAAAATAAAATCTTTCGTATATTCTGAATACTACTGTTCGAGACTTTCTACTGAATAACCATACTGAACACTTGCATTCAATAATAAGACAATTCTGGATTTACAATATCTTATTGCACCATATTCTTTTAAAGTGTTCGTCTATTAATGATTGCCCATTTCCGACCACTATGGTCCAGTACAGACACAGCTCCAAAACCAGTACCACAACTAACAACAACTCAAAAGTTGAATAGCTTATATATTTTATAGATGACTCAAAACAACCAAAGAAAAGTGAAGCCCTTTTTGCAAACCCTCTCGTTTATCTCAGCCACATTGGTATTATTACCATCATCTAAAAACTACACGTCGAAGTGGGGTTCCAACTGCGTGCACACTACTTTCTTGCACTTCAGCGTGCTTCAGTGCACAGCATAATTCTAAATCCCTCTGCTTTTTAGACTTTTTTTCTTCACTTATTGGGAACAAGTTACAATGGACCAGTAAAGCAGAAGTAATTGAACCTGGCACCCAAGTACATTAACTGAGTAAATATACTTAATAATACTTTAATATACTTTCTACCACTGATTGAGGGTTATATGCTACCGGGCTAACATTTCAATTTGACACCCCCATCATTATTACAGAGTCTCATGGCAATTACTTATTTTTGTACCGGCAGCATATTATTGTAGTTTTATGGCAAACCGGGGTAGTGCATTTTGTTTTTTCTGCCAAGTACAAGGCAATCAACACTGCAGATCCATAGACAGAGGTGGGAGTTAAAGGTGGAAGATAGAGGGATTTATTCCATCCTTAATTTATAAGCTTCTTCCCTTTCGGCTGTGTGCTCGATTGCTTGTAAACTAACATTTAAAGTAGAGACTATTCTAAATCATTTGATATGTTTAGGAACTTTTTTGTGTAACTTACTCGTGTCTGTGTTTTTTTAACGTTCAACTATTTATTTGTAATAAGAAAATATGCCTGGCCTATTGTAGGTAGTACTACTTTGTTTGCCTCACCCACTACCTGTATTTTTTCTTTCCTATAACTATATAAACTGGTTAACATTCATTCACTGGTCTGGCTGATCTTCCATGTTGTTTGTAAAGCTGTCTATCAATGCATTTTTGGTTCTGTCGGACAAAGGTATCAGGTCAATCATAGCCAGCCCCTTTTTAAAAAGTTAGAGAGAGAAATTCATAACAGTGCATGGGTTTGAATTATCCATAACTTAAAACGTGTCTGACAGCTTAGGATTTGGACACAAAGGCATTAGGAACGCTCCATAGATTGGCCTTCCACTTGTGTTTTCATTCTTAGCCCAGCCATATGGTATGAAGTGAAAGGGAGGACAACTAACTAGTAAAATCTAATAAAACTTTTAAATTAAAAAAGATAAGCCGTAGGTCTGGATAGGTAGGTAAGTAGATGAGTAGACAGAACTTTGCTGATTCTCATATTAGGTAAACAGGAACATTTGCGATAATAAAGCAACAAAATATGCTAAACAACCCAATAACAGATTTATATAACAAGAGCAAACAAATGCAAGTAACACCGAATGACATTTCAGACAGAGCTGCTGTCAGGAGACTAACACAGTCATCGTAGTAACTTCCACAGTGATTGAATGTATTTCTGCATATCCACAGGAAATGATTCACAGCCCACAACGCCATGCTTTATGACAGGCACCCTCAGTCCTCTGACACAAAAAGCTGAGTCTAGACCTTAAACAAGCATCAGTGGAAACGAAAAACTCCCCGAGACTCATAGACCTCAAAAGGAGCAAGGCTCAAATGGGGAACTCATCTGCATCTGGATGAATGTAAAGCTAATTGCTCAGTACGGTGTAGCTAATATCAGCTGTTCAGTGTAGAATAATGTGTATAAGAGGTTTAATAGAATAAAACAGGCAAATTATTGCATTTAGTATTAAACCTCAGTTTGGTCAAATTCTATAAAGGTGTAATAGGTTTAGTTATGAATTATACTATATTTTTCTTTCTATATATTTTTTAAATCTTTTTTTCTTTATATATTTCTTCATGAAGAAACCAAAGTGTCTTTCACAATTAGGTTGTATCAATATGTCAGGCCACCAGGTTAAGTAGCGGCAGAGAAATCTCACATACAGCAGAGGGAGGGATGTAGAACACTGTGCCAAATCTTAGGCCACCATTAGATTAGATATATATTGTTTTGGAAATTGTTTAATGCCCATATAATAGTATGTCTCATTTTCTCTATTTGAACACAGACACAGGATTTTTTTATAACAACGCTGAATGCTGACTGCATAAAACCAGTAAGGCCAGTTCATTTGATTTCTTTAGCCAGATCAGTCTCCATCAGCAATATTCATGTCCCTACACAATGAATATTGTTTTGTATTGTTAACTATTGTTTGTGTTGTCATTTAATCATCAATCAATATATATATAATATATTTGTTGTTTTATACTATCATAATAAATATACATAATAAAGAAATATATAATACTCTCAACATCTTATATTTTAAAACACGTTTGAAACATGCTGTCTTTAAAAGAGATTCATTTTTAAAATTGTTTTAAAAATGCTTAAAATGATTCATGTTGGTCTTAGCAGATTTAGAAGAGTTTTTAAAGCTGAACACACTTCATCTGTATTTGACTTTTAAACACACAGAAACCTTTGCTCACACTTCTTTCAGTGAAAGCAAACGATGAAGGATTTCATCACGTAGTCTTAAGCGGTACTTATTTTTAATTATGATGAATGTGGAAAATTTACACTCACAGAGGTAGGAGGTGAAGGGTGGGATTTTAAAGCATTTCTACAGAAGTGTTGGAATTGGTGTCCACACTTTGAAAAGCGCTGCTCTAGAATATACCATTACGAATTTTTTCGTTTGACATTTGACCATTTTCTGATGATGTGGGCAGGATGGGTCATAAAGCTACCGTAGGTTAATGCTGTAAATCATGGTGCTTTCATCTTCACGTTCCTTTGCTCTCTGTTGTTCCCTCTTCTCCATGGATCCCAGAGCCATTTTACTTGCTTGTGAAATGTTCAGATTTGGAACCATGTTCATAAAAATAAGAGTAATATTATTAGTAATTCATAATAAATTAAATTTGAGTAAAAAGCTTCAATTTGATGTGTAATTGGATAACAATATCAGATATTAAATGATTTTCACTCAGAAAAAGGTTTCAGCTCTTTTATGAGACGATGAAGTTCTCCATGCTCATTTCTTTTTTACATATATCAGATGTGCCCAATATTACTATTTAAAACTTGAACCAGGTGATGAAATTCCAGAAAAAAAATTGTGTGTCTATAAGTTCTACATAACATATTGGCTTTAGAGCTTCTTAATTATTTCAGACTGAATTATGTTTCTAGTCTCTAGTTCTAGCGACTTTTCATGTTGATTGTCTGAAAAGCCTGTAAAAAATTACTATAAGTTACACCTAGCTAGAAATCAGCTCCATTTTGGTAGTCTGGTACATGATAGGAAAAGTAATTTAGGAGTAGGATAGGCTGTGCTTTTTAGCCCTCCCTGATGATGACAAGGGAAATCTGTAAAGTTGCCCATTTTTGTACAGTTCAATATTTTAAAGAAATAAACTTACTTAAACAAGAAGATTTTGACAATCTTTGGGAACAATACATGGCTATGAAGACAGATGAAAAATGCAAATCTCAACTAAATGTGAGTCTGTAATGTATGAACAAACTTGTATGAACAAAATTATTATTACTGTTGACACTATGATGTGATGTAGTGTGTGTGTGTGTGTGAGTGTGTTTATGTACATGTAAGATGTATACTTGTAATTGTTATATAATGTTATGCTTGTTAAAGGGGGTAAAATTAAAAAATAAGTGACAAAACAAACTTTCTGTTCCCTTCTAATTATCCTGGTGAGGGACATGCTGCATAGAAATATTTGATGTATTTGGAATGAATGGTGCTTAAATTCACTTACAGGAAGGACAAAAATGGTTAACACTGATAAGGTTCTACAGTGTCTGGCAAAATTTGCCACTTTGACTCTTAATTTACCTCAGTCTTGTTTTGATGAAGCGACATGAAAGGGTCTTAGTTCATATAGAAAACAATCCTGTTACACATAATGACTGAGTGAACCTTTAACATTTCAGCTCAGTTATATGACATATACTCTGTATATTAAACAATATACCTCAGCTAGCAATGGTGCTTATTAGAACAAAGTGCATTGTTGCGTGTGGTTTCTCTATTAGTCAAACTTGCATCAACACCAACGTCCACACATATCTCATGTCTAAACCCTGAGCTGGGCTTGCAACCAATAAACCTCTCAAGAATAACTCCTTTCATCTTAGATGTATTTATGTATCTTATGTTGTTACTAGGAATTTAGAAACATCTCTGGAAAAAAATGATATGCAGTGAAACGCAAGTAAAAATCACCATTAAGTCTCCAGAACAATGGTGAAAAGATTAGCACTCCTACTTCACAGCTTCCAGATTCCCAGTTCGATCTCAGCCCGTTGTGGTTTTTTTCCCCATGTCTGTGTGGGTTTTCTATCAACATTCAAAAGACACGTGTGTTGGGTTAATTGGTGTTTTCAAAAGGCCCTTAGTTTGTGATTGTGTGTACCCTACAATGGATTGATGAGTCCTGTCTGGGGTTGTTTCTGCCTTGCATCCTGTGTTGCCAGTTACGCCATTCAACTTGCTCGTCCGTGTCCTTATGGACCTTGCTTTGTGCACTGGTACGCAGTCGTGTTGGAACAGGAAGTGGCCATCCATAAACTGTTCCGACAAAGTTTTGAGCATGAAATTGTCCAAAATCTCGTGGCATGCTGGAGCATTAAGAGCTAATTTCACTGGACCTAAGGGGCCGAGACAAACTTCTGAAATAAAACCCCACACCGCAATCCCCCCTCCACCAAACTTTATGCTTGGCACGAGGCAGGCAGTCAAGTACTGTTTCCCTGGCAACTGCCAAACCCAGACCTGTCCATCAGTTCTCCAGACAGAAAAGCATTAGTCATCACTCCAAAAGTGGCGGCGTGCTTTACACCCCTGCATTCGATGCTTTTGAATTGTGCTTGGGGGTGTACAGTTTGGATGCAGCTGCTCAGCCATGAGAAGCCTCCATGAAGCTCTCTACAAACTGAATTTTGATGGTCTGTAGCGATTGCCTGTGCAGAAAATTGCCAACATCTGCGCACTCTGCGCCTTAGCACCTGCTGACCCCGCTCTGTCATTTTACGTAGCTGAGACGCTGTCGTTCCCAGTCGCTTCCACTTTGCTCCAATACCACTGACAGTTGACTGTGGAATATTTAGTAGTGAGGAAATGTCATTTGTGGCACAGGTGGCATCTTATCATGGTATCACACTGGAATTCATTGCGCTCCTAAGAGCAACCCAATCTTTCATAAACGTTTGTAGAACCAATCTGCATGCCAAGATTCTTGCTTTTATACACCTGTAGGCACGGAGGTGACTAGGATATGTTTAGCATTATGGTGTATAGATAGTGTGACCTTTTGAATATAACCTCGGTTTATTATTAACCTTACCTCACACAGATGTCTCACCAACAATTTCCGAGTCCACTTTATCCCCAATTTATTTAACACATATACTTGTTTGGAGTCAGTGGCACACTCATCTGTACTTCTCTGAACAGGAATTGAGAGTATGAACTGTTATGTACTGTTGTGTGTTATGTATTATGTACTGTTATGTGTTATGTATTGTTATGTACACAATCATCTTAATGCACTACAGTGTTTTACTGAAATCTCATATTTGATGTTAGGATATTTACTCTGTCTGGTATGCATGGGCGTGGTAGTGGGGGGGAAAAGTGGACCTGACTACCCAGGGCCCGAGTAGGGAGAGGGGACTTTTCAGTGAGATATACTGGGTGTCTATAAAGTTAAACATTTAATTTCAGTGCACTGTGGATAAAACCTGTGCTTCTTGTGCTTCATATGAACCTGAAAACAGCGTAAATGTGCGTTGGTTGGCAAGAATGTAATTTATTTAAGTGGGACTTACTTTATAGACACCCTGTACAATAAGAGATCTGCTGCTCAGCTGTGCCTTCAAGTTCAACCAAATATTGCACATATATAACTGATGTGAACCTGTACGAGAAACTGCAAGTTGGAATGATCAGATAAGCCCGGAGCGCGTTTCAGCTACTATAATTTGAGATAGATACATCACACAGGATGTGGCCCCCTTGCTGACACGTTTTATTAGTGTCAGTGATATGTAGGTGACTATGCCTTGCTCAGAGTTTGCAAGCAACCCAGAGCTGACGGTTGGCCTTTTTTTGTGCTGACAGGCAGATCTATAGACCCTTAAAGCCTCAAGGGCAGCACGATATGAGTCATCACTGGTTGTTTTGATTACAAATAAGCCTCATTAATGATGATATTAAGAATGATAGATCAGTGGCCAAAGAAATATGAGGTATTGTAAGCTGTACACATTTCTGACTTCATTAAAGGGCGATGCATTGAAAGATTGTGTATATGATGATATGGTGGTTTTCATTAACATACACAAAGGTTTTCTAACTTTTGAGTTTGTTTGGGATCGGCCTTTTAATATAATGTAATATTGTAACGGTCCTCTGAGAAAATGCATCATTGTTAAAAGCACTATATGAATACATTTGATTTGGACTTTGTTTAGTAAACATAAGATGCTGCACTGCAGACAGCCAACCGCCCCAGCACATTATAGAGCTTCAGGAAACAAATTTTTTTCATTGATACAGACTTCTGTTTTTTCATTTTTTTTAATAACCCCTAGGGAATGAATAAGGTTTTCTGAATCTGAATCTGAATAAGAGGGAGCAGGATATGTTGTATTTGAATGGAGTTGTCTTCACAATTTTGACATTTGCATGGCTGATCTCCCAAAGTCTTTCTTTACTGCAAATTATTCTGTATCTAAACGCTAAAAGTTTTCCTGTTGTATTAATGTACCGCTCCCATATCTGTAACAAATTAACTCACCATAAAAAGGTAAGTAAACACAAAACTGAAACAAACATAAAACAAACTAAACAGTTTATACAATTACTTCTCCGGACATTTGACTGAACTACTGTGGTCATGAGCTTTGAGGTATGGGGTGGCTAAATTCACAACTCCACAAGTATCAGTATTGACATGAAAACGTAGGGAAACTTATTTTTAAAACCTAAAAAATAAGCGCATGACAAATCTAAATCCTAAATCAAGAATATATTTTTTAAATAACGAACTTTTAAAGAGCAACTACTGTTTTTAAGCAATTTTCGTTACAACCACCTCTCAAATAGAATTAAGATTTTGTATTATTTTACATATTACTGTTTTTTTACACCTCCAGATGCAGGAATAGGGCCACCCGCATTATGAAGGACCCCACTCACCCAGCACATTCACTTTTTGTCCCGCCACCCTCAGGCAGGAGGCTGCGGAGCATTAAGTGCAGGACAGCAAGAACGAGAAACAGCTTCATTCATGAAGCGGTAAGACTCCTGAACTCTGCTTCATTGCACTGACACTTTCAAGGTCACTTTCACAGTCACTACATCACTTTACCTACACGATGCCACTTTATTTACACCCGGACACTTTGTATTCTGCAATCTTTGATGCTGCTCTTATTTATTTGTTAAATTTACCACTTATTGTCTACTTAAGTTTAACAGTTGCAACTGGGATCGTGTGACCTGTATTTCGTTCCACCTCATGTACCCTGTGATGTGAATGACAATAAACCTTCCATGAATCCTTGAATCCTTAATGGCAGCCAACCGAAAGGAAAACAGGAACTGAGTCCTCCAGAACACAGACTGTAGTTAGCTCGCCACCTAGAGCCCTGAGTTCACTAACAGAGTAAGTGTCTCATCAGTTCGTGATCGATATAACTTATGGATTCATCAGAACTTTTCTCCATCGTAAAACAGGGAGCTCCTGTACAGAACAACTCTATTAATACATAGAATAACCTATACGGGGGAGGGGGATTTTCTGTGGGTCTGGAACCGATTCATTCTGTTAAGAAGTACTTCACAGTTTTTGCTACTTATCAAAGTAAACAAATCCATATCCCCTGCTCCCTCTAGCTCGAACCAAACCTTTCATAGAGTCCTTATTGACAACTGAACACGACGCCCTGCGCCATTCACACCTTCCAGTCATTAGCATTTATGGTGTTTAGCTGATGGCCTTACCCAGAGCAAGCAGTTAAGGGACTTGCTTAGGGACCCCGCTGTGGCAAATGTGGGATTTGAACCCTGGGCCTTTTGGTCTAGAGTCCATAGCCCAGTGCCTTAACCACTTGGTCCACCACAGTCCCAAGTTTCGGGTAATTTCACCCACTATATCCGGACATCTTTGCGTGCCACTCTGCCCCGTATGTTCACTCTGCATTGTTCTTATTTTCCGAGTCTTGCCTGGAAGAAACGTGAATTTTTACTCAGCAGCTATGAAAAAGTTCATTCGTTTGACCTTTGATCAACTAATTGCTTCGATACCCCTGCAAGTTCAGTTACTTCTTTCACACTATGGCCTTTGGGACGCCCAAATGCAATGCCAATCTTGAGCATGTGCTCAGTGACTCGTTTTCCACACTTAGAATGAGACGATCGCTGCCCTGCAACCATCTCTTATCTCTCAAAGATATTTATAACCTGATCAGGTATTTATAGCCACACCAGCGCCAACTGCAGGAGCCTGAAGTGATTACAACTAAACTGAATCACACAAGGTGTCTAATATTTTGCCCGGGGTGCGTCTATATAAATATATATATGAACTTAGACAGCCGTAATCCCCTTTGCTCTGAATAAAGCCCCCATGAGATGAGAGTTGGAAAGCCTACTGGTGATTTTTTTTCCTGGATATTTTTCCGTCTCTCAAAGCTTTAAATCCAAGCTGTAAATCCGACTTTGTTTATTCAGTTATTGATTAGTCAGTCGTTGATGCCACATTATTGTTTACTGCCTGTGTCTCAGCAGTGAGAAAAGAAGGCCGGGCTATATTACACACACACACACACACACACACACACACACACACACACACACACACACACACACACCCACACACACACTGCTTTCCACTTTCCTAGAATAAAGAGGTAATAATGCCCCCTCTAGGCTTGGCATGCTGGGGGATGTAGGCTGTCAGGTTACATTAGGAACCTGCTGAGACTGAAGCAGCAGAACCACAAACACACAACTGAACTCAAACACCCTTACACACTCACGCACAGACATGCATGTGCTGCAGGACCTTTATTATCAGGAACAAGTCCAAAAACAATGCCCTGTGTCGGTATGGGGTTGGGTCGAGGTCCTTTTTAAAGGTCGTTAAACGTTGTGATGCAGCATTAATGCAGAAAAGTACATGCAGATTTTGCCTAGTTGCCTTCGATGGTCCACTGGAAATGGGACGTGATTCCAGACCAGCGAGACCAGAGGAGGAATCCGTTACAGCTCGGTGGCATTTAGCACGCTTTCACATGACATCCGGCTTCTAATAATCCCCATCTGCTCTAAATGGAGCTGCGGCCTGATGATATTAAAGACACACGACCGTGGGTTTTAAATGCTGGGCCCGTTTAGGATCCGAAATGCTTCGTTATGTAAGTGAAGCACATTCAGCTGACACAAACCCCCATGCAAACGAGCAACCAACGTGTAGGAGGCAGGGGTGCAATTACTTTGAAGGTTATCCTCCCGCGTTCCTGTGCGTACGCGCGCATGTGAACGTTAGCGCAGGAAACTGTTTACAAACAAGAATAACGAGGCATTTTTGGGGGGAGTGTAAATAGTCCCATTAATCGCTTCCGGCTGTGCATCAGATTAGAAACACAATACACAATGCGTCTAGAGTTACGAACTGCTTTGGAATCTGGAATAAGTCAAAGTTTAAGGACGTTTCTGGGCTGCATCCTGTGTAAGCAGTTGGGATGAGTTGGTGTTTCTGAGACAGAGTTTTGCACCAAAACGTCTCTTGCAAAAGTTTGATCTGTTGATACGACTTATGCAAAGAATAAACTCGTCCCTACGGAGGTTTATACAGCATCACCTCGGGCCTGGTCCACCTCGGGACTCGCAGAACTCGTCTCTCGTGCATTTTGACTAGAAAACTTGGTCTTGGCTCTCGTTGGTTGAGGCGAGGTGCGCGACTCATTTCAGCCTAAACTCTTTACGTTTCAGGATTCACACTGATTAAGGTTAGGAATGGCAGCCAACCGAAAGGAAAACGGGAACTGTATCCTCCAGAACACAGACTGTAGTTAGCTCGGCACCTGGAGCCTTGAGTTCACTAACAGAGTAAGTGTCTTGCTTTTACTTTTTTACTTTATTAAACTCATCAGTTCGTGATCGATTTAACTTATGGATTCATCGGATTATTTCTCCATCGTAAAACAGGAAACTCTATTAATACATAGAATAACCTATATGGGCTATTATTGCTACTTGAAGTCAATAAATCCATATCTCCTGCTCATATCTAGGCTGTGATTCAGCAACGGACGGCGGGCGGAGAAAGCGCGCATCAGCGTTCGCATAGCAACAATGCCTGGATGAGACGCTTATAGAAAAATGGACGTCAGCCACGGAGTAACACCAGCACAGGCAACAGGGACTTTACTCATACCCTCAATACAACATAATAAGAACGCGAAAACATTTCCATTCAGACGCTTGGCAACGAAACGTGAAATTGATCAACTCTGAGATGTTTCTACACCTTGAATGGGTCCACCTGCGTCTCTATAAGGTCTCCCAGCTAACGATGCAGAGCAGAGCAAAAACCAAGCCACGAGGAGGACAGAACTGGCTGTGGAGTTCAGAGATAGGATCGTGTGGAGCCACAGATCTGGAGAAAGCTACGAAAACGTTCTGCTGCACTGAAAGTTCTCAAGAGCAGCCGAGAGGAACCTGAATAACTCTTAAAAAGAAGACGTTTGGAACAAGCAGGACTCTTAATAGAGTTAGCCGCCCCACCAAACTAAATAAGGAGAGAAGGGCCTCGGTAAGAGAGGTAACCAAGAACCCAACGGTCACTCTGGTTGAGCCCCAAATATCCTGTGTGCAAATGGGAGAAACTTTCAGAAGGTCAACTGCAGCGCTTCGCCAATCTGGGCTTTAAGTATTTGTGTTCTGATATAGAGTCCACTGCCAGATAACCCAGATTGGTGGAGTGCTGCTAACCATTTGCTTCCTTTCTTTCTTTCTTTCTTTCATTTTTTTCTTCCCTTCTTTCTTTTTTCCTTCCCTAATTTCCTTCTTTCTTTCTTTTTACATTTTCTTTTTACTTTCTTCCTATCTTTCTCTCTTTTTCTTTTTTTATTTCTCTATGGCTTTCTTTCCTTCTTACTTTTTTCTTTCTTTCTTTCTTTCTTTCTTTCTTTCTTTCTTCCTTCCTTCCTTTCTTTCTTTCTTTTTTTTTTTTCTTTCTTTCTTTCTTTCTTTCTTTCTTCCTTCCTTTCTTTCTTTCTTTTTTTTTTTCTTTTTTTCTTTCTTTCTTTCTTTCTTTCTTTCTTTCTTTGCTTCTTTGTCACCTCTCTTACCTGTTTTTTTAGCTTTTCTTTTTTTTCCCTTTTTTTGCTCTTTTGGTCTTTCTTTGTTTTCTTTCTTGTTATTTCTTAGCTTACATTCTTTCTGTCTTTTGTTTCTGTTTTTTCATTCTCACTTACTGTCTTTCCTACTTTCTTTCTTTGTTGCTTTGCTGTTGTTGTTTTTTTCATTGTAAGTGTCTATCTTTCTTCCCTATATTTTTTCTTAATTTTCTCTTTCCTCTGTTCCTTTGTTTTATTCTTTCTTTCTTTCTTTCTATTATTATTTTGTTTTTATTGTTTTTTTCCCTTTCTTTTATTCCTTCTATTATTATTTCCCTTTCATTCTGTTCTGTTTCTTTTCTGTAGCGCTTTTTACAATGCAGCACTGTCTCAAAGCAATAATATATTATCTTAAACGTAAGTTTAAATCTCTAATTAAGCAGGCCTAGGGTAACAATGGCAAGGAAAAACTCCCAGAATATAGAAGGAAGAAACCTTGGGAAGGAACCAAGACTCAACAAGGGACTCGACCTCCCTTTCTATCCCGTTCTTTTTGGGCCGGCCAGTGCTAGCACGTGTCCTGGTTGCTCCAAACGTCTTCCATTTAAGAGTTATAGAGGTACCTCTCAGCTGCTCTTGAGAACTTTCGGTGCAGCAGACTGTTACTGTGGCCTTCTCCAGATCTGCCATCCCACACGATCCAATCTCTGAGCTCCACGGTCAGTTCTTTTCTCCTCGTGGCTTGTTTTTTGCTCTGATCTGCATCGTTAGCTGAGACCTTACATAGACACATCGACAACCTGGACCCCACAGGGCCTCTATATTGCCTGCTCAGTAGGGTGTACGGTCACCCAAGAGTGCCAGAACACAGTGACAGTGATGGGGCATGGACAGGATCAGATTATACAGCAGTTCTTATGGAATTCTCTTTGTATTTATTTTGAAATATTACCTCATTCTTGTGAGCAGTGGTGACTCCGGGTTCCAACCGACTCACCTCGCCGGGTAAAGAATCTTGTACAATCATGCTGCCCATGCCCATGCCTGACTGCAGTTGGGGGATTATCCCCTGGAGCTGCAGCAGATACCCCTGCTAACCCTGTGATGGGCTGGCAGAGCATCCAGTGCCCCCTTGTGCTTAGGGCCTGAGTTTTCTGGGATAAGTGCCAAACCCACACAGCCCTGAGCACCATGAGCTCGGATAAAATGTGAAAACCATTCAGAGAGACTAGAGCTCCAGAGCGGCAAGATCAGCCTCAGGGTTTTATAGCTTCAGTTCCCACCTGAGAATTATTTCATTTAGCTTATAGGTAAGATTTATCCTTTAAAAAGTGACTTTAGCGAATGAAATGAAGTCATGGCTATCAGTAATATTATCTCCATTTTATTCTTAGTTTCCTTTGTTTTTATTCTTTCTGTCTTTATGTCTGTCTTTCTTTTTTTGATTCTTTGTCTTTCTATCTCGCTTTTTTGTCTTTGTTTATGTCTTTCTGTCTGTCCACCTTTCTTTCTAGCTTTCTTTTTTTCTTTCTTTCTTTCTTTTGTTTTTTCTTATTATTTGTCTTTCTTTCTATCTCTCTTTTTTGTCTTTGTTTGTCTTTCTGTCTGTCCGTCTTTCTTTCTTTATTTACTTTTGTTCTTTCGTTATTTTCTGTCTGTCTTTGTTTCTATCTCTCTTCCTTCCTTAATTTCTGTCATTCTTTCTTAGTTTTGTTCTTTTAATACTTATCTTTCTTTCGTTCTTTTTGCCTTTCTTCATTTCTCTATTTCTTTATCTTCTCATTATTTTCTTAAGTTCTTTTTTTTCTTTCTTTCTGTCTTTCTTACTGCGAATGACGTCATCATTATCACTAATATTATCTTTCTTTCGTTAGTTTCCTTTGTTTTATCCTTTCTGTCTTTGTCTTTCTTTCTTTTGTTCTTTCGTTCTTTGTCTTCCTTACTTTCTTTCCTTTGTTCTTTTCTTCTTCTTTATTTCTTAACTTGTTTCTTTTGTCCTTTTTTATTGTATTCTTTCTTTCTTTTTTCCTTTATTTCTTTCGTATATTTTTAAGCTACAGCTTTTCTGTTCTCAGCCATGGTTTATTAACGTTTGTTTACGATGCAGTGGTGTAAAGCACACTGGTATTGGACTCCGCAGCAATAGATGCATGCTCTGTGGAGAGTCATCATTTTACACCTTCATTCACCTGATGGATGAAAATATTTAGGAAAGACGATGGGGGTAAAAGCATGTGTAGATGTACTGCACGTAGAGTGGATTTCTGCTCCTGGCCAAAGGTCCGGCTCTTACAGCTGTAGGTGAGCAGGTCCTCAAATAACACCTGTGTGTGTGTGTGTGTGTGTGTGTGTGTGTGTGTGTGTGTGTAAGAGAGAGAGAGAAAGAGAAAGAGAAAGGGCTGCCCTCTGTAATTCTGACTGAATGAAATGTCAGCCTGTGGTGGGGGTTCTTTGAGGAGCTCAGGAGGAGGGAGTGTGTCGGGGTCACTGCGCTCCCGCTGGGGTCACTGCACTTTGTTAATGCAACCGCAATGAAAAGACCTGCACAGGGGAGCAGGCAGCAGCGGCCCCGCCCACATCAATATAGCTGCAGGGGGCCAACCCCTCATACACTCCAACTTAGTCCCTGAGAGGGACACACATACGCACATGTACACACACACACACACATAAACACACCCACAGACATACAGAAACACATACATACATATATACACACACACATGTACACACACGTAAACACACACACACATATACACACATAAACACACACACACACACACACACACACACAGACATACAGAAACACATACATACATATATACACACACACATGTACACACACGTAAACACACACACACACATATACACACATAAACACACACACACACACACACACATATACAAATATACATTCTTTCTTCCTTCCTTTCTTTCTTTTTTTCCTTCTTTTTTTCTTAATTTCTTTCTTTCTCTCTTTCCTTCTTATTTTCTTTCTTTACCTTTTTTATTTCTTTCTTGCTTTCTTTCCTTCTTACTTTTTTCTTTCTTTCTTTCTTTCTTTTTCTTTCTTTCTTTCTTTCCTTCTTTCTTTCATTTTTTTCTTTCCTTCTTTCTTTTTTTTCTTCTCTAATTTCCTTCTTCTTTCTTTTTAGGTTTTCTTTTTACTTTCTTCCTTCCTTCCTATTTTTCTTTCCTTTTCTTTCTTTCTTTCTTTCTTTCTTTCTTTCTTTCTTTCTTTCTTTTTCTTTCTTTCCTTTTGTCTTTCTTTCTTTCTTTCTTTCTTTCATTTTTTTCTTCCCTTCTTTCTTTTTTCCTTCCCTAATTTCCTTCTTTCTTTCTTTTTACATTTTCTTTTTACTTTCTTCCTATCTTTCTCTCTTTTTCTTTTTTTATTTCTCTATGGCTTTCTTTCCTTCTTACTTTTTTCTTTCTTTCTTTTTCTTTCTTTCTTTCTTTCGTTCTTTCTTTCTTTCTTTCTTTCTTTCTTTCTTTCTTCCTTCCTTTCTTTCTTTTTTTTCTTTCTTTCTTTCTTTCTTTCTTTCTTTCTTTCTTTCTTTCTTTCTTTCTTTCTTTCCTTCCTTCATTCTTTCTTTACTTATTTCTTTCTTTCTTTCTTTCTTTTTCTTTCTTTCCTTTTTTCTTTCTTTCTTTCTTTCTTTCCTTAGTTCTTTCTTTCTTTCTTTCTTTCTTTCTTTCTTTCTTTCTTTTTATTTCTCTCTTTCTTTCTCTTTCTCTCTTCCTTTCTTCCTTTCTTTCTTTTTGCTGCACCCGGAAACGTGAAGTCAGACTCCTTCCCTAATGAAGCACAGTGTGTGATTTCTTTAAAAACGATTCTTGGGGAAATTCAGCCAAGAACACAGAGCTTCATACCGATTTAACATTTGCAGTCTTGATGACTTTCTGAAGAAGTTTGGAGCAGAGCGTGCGGTTAAACACGCAGTGTGTTTATTTTAGAGCATTTGTGTGTTTGTGTGTGTGTGTGTGTGTGTGTGTGTCTTTGTGCGTGGGTTGGCTTTGTGCCTCTATTTTGATAACTTATGATGTCTGTAAGGTTATTTATGTGCTGTACCTATGTACATGTGCCTTAGGTGTTTATGGTTTATTGCTATTCGCATAAAAAATCCGCCAGCGTTTATTAGCGCTTGACTGATGGAGCGAACTCTTCCAGGTTTTTATGAAGACCCTAATGGATTCCTAACAAACTTGGTGATATGTGGAGTGTGATATACCCTAAATCAGGCCTCGTGCATAGCTGTTATAAATGCAATAACGATGCATTCATCATGAGCTCCTCACAGCTCCAGATAGACGAAACAGCGGCGTCTCTCTGAGCACTTTACACTCACGGAGACGTAAATATTTATTCGTACTACATGCATCATCCATTATGCAGCGAGGTTACAGAGCTCATTACAGCGTGCAGGAAACATGCACGCCGTATTCAGCACGAGACCCGTGGAGGCAAGGTTCAGGATGGCAGAACAGCTGTAGCAATAACCAGCGTTTTACGCCTGAAACAAACTCAGTCATCGACAACAAATAAACTCACCGAGAACGACGAAATGACGATACACGTGAGAGATTCAGAGGGTCTGCGCGCTCGTGGGTTGCCGAATCTGGCGGCCCATAACTGCTCCCATAAATGCTCTGTGGGCCTCAAGTCTTTAGAGCAGGCAGGCCAAGCAGGAAGTGTTGCAATCTGGCAGAGATATTCCTTGGAAGCCCTTGCTGGGTGTGGGCGAGCATTATCCCGCTGAATTATGCCACAAACAGTCCGTGTCCCTGAGCTGATAGTGTCCCTCGTATCACTATTAGGGGTGACCGATTGTCATATGCGATGGCTCCCCAGATCATCACAAAAGCAGCTGGGACGGTGCGCCCCTCTATGGCAGGCTCTAAAGCAGGCCTACTTACTTAAACCCGTCCATCATCGGATCCCAAAAAGAACCTGGATTCATCTCTAAAGACGATACGGTTCCAGTCCATGGAGGTCCAGGTTCCCCACACATACAAAGACGATGGCTAGCTGTCAATGGCAAGGCACGTAACGGGTGTCCAGGACAACAAGTTTCCTTCTGATAAGCTCTGGGAAAGGGTCCGGGCAGAAAAACGACCATCGTGAGACACCATCTCTACACAAAAGCGGCCTCTGAGAGCCTTTTTATAGACAACAAACAGATCACTTTTATACCCTGCTACAGCAAGCGTCTCAGTGTCTAATCAGACCACACCCGAGGCATTCCTTCACTGTTGAGGGCTTTGGGCAACCAAACCACCCCCTCTTAGAGTCAAATAATGATTCAAATTTTTAAAAAAATGGTTACAAAAGTCCTTTTTAAAGAGCTTTAGAAAAGCTCCCAGTTGAAACATTGTTCGGACCAAAGGCTTCCACAGGTTTTAAGAAATCGGACGTTGCATTATTTCAAAGAGCCAAAAGAGCCAGTGGATTTGCTTTAAGCTACTGACGTCAATATTAGGTGTAAGCATAGGATGAATTAGTTACTGTAATACTGTGTCAATAGAAAGTCCTGGCAGAAAGTTGAATGTGTGTTGGTTTGCAGAAGGGCTCGGTATGAGGAACACAGCACCTGTGTGGATTAGCGCATTTCCCCAAACCAACTAATTAAGGGAGGCTTTTCTGTACTTGGCTATAATTAAATCAAACGAGAACACGCGTGTGTGTACGTGTGTGTTCGGGTGGGTCATGTTTATGTCCCTCTGTGGGGACCACAAAGCGGAAAGAGCTGAGACGTTTTGCCTTGTGAGGACGTTTTGTTGGTCTCCATGAGAAAAAAAAAGTTTTTTTTTTCCTTACAAAACCTTGAACTTAAGTTTGAATAAACAAAAGAGGCCAAATATTTAGGATTCAGTATTAATTAGCGACAGTAATTATTATGCCAAGCCAAAAGGAAGTTCCCACAAAGCATGAGAGGCAGACCGATGTGTGTGTGTGTGAGAAATTATTGAAGTCATCAGACGCGAGTTCATGAATTATCTTTACTTATTGGTTTCACCCAATAAATTTACTGTATAAAGGGTTTAAAGTGTTACAGAAATGCTCCGGTTCTTCAGTATTTATTAATATAAACATTTTCTCATAAACCGTTTGATATGCATTCTGAATTAATGTTTTATCTGACTAAAGTCTCAAATTTCATTCTACATGCAAAATCCAAACCATGTCGCTTAAAAGTAAGCACATTTTATGAATTTTATTTGATAAATAAACAAATAATAATAATAATTACCAGTACTACTACTAATAATAAAAATAAAAGTAATAGTAATAATAATAACAATAATAATAATAACAATAATAATAATAATAATATTATGATTAATACTACTACTGATAATAATATTAATACTAATACTTATAATAATAATTAACACTACTACTACTAAAATAATAATAATAATAATAATAATAATAATAATAATAATAATAATAATAAACACTACTACTAATAATAAAATAATAATAATAATAATAATAATAATTATAATATTATTATTATGAATAATACTACTACTAATAATATTAATTCTAATACTACTAATAATAATTAACACTACTACTAAGAAAATAATAATACTAATAATAATAATATTATGATTAATACTACTACTAATAATAATATTAAAACTAACACTAATAATAATAATTAACACTACTACTACTACTAATAATAATATCAATACTACTACTACTACTAATAATAACAATTATAATAATAATAATAATAATAATAATAATAACAATAATAATATTATTATTATGAATGATAATAATAATAATATTAATTCTAATACTACTAATAATAATTAACACTACTACTAAGAAAATAATAAAAAAAATAAATAAATAATAATAATAATAATAATAATAATAGTAGTAATACTGTAAATACAAAGGAATATAAATAATAAAAATTACTGCTATATATAATACTAATTTTAAATAATAATAACAATAATAATAATAATAATAATAATAATAATAACAACAACATAACACCTGCTTCTTTATAAGGTAATATTACATGTTACAGCGCCACCTAGAATTGCAGTTATGCCATATTTTCTGCTCTAGTGCATTTGTAGTTCTGTGCCAGTTGGTGCAGTGGTTTCTAGAGCATTATATGTGTGCTTGGCAACACTTATTATCACTATTTAATGGTTTCTGACAACTTTTTTTTGATCGTTGTTTTGACGTTCAGCTTCATTTGAAACCAGATTGGTGCATGTGGGCTCAAAATTCAGAGACTAGTTCGTGTTCGAAACATTTTTTTGGGGGGCTTGGGCTTATGGCTTCTTGTGCCTTTTCTTGTAGGGCATAAGGCAAGTAATCAGAGGAAAAAAAATATTTTGTCTCATCATTTGAAGTAGGGGATTGGAACCTCAAGGACGATTGGTGTCATTTCTGTTGTCTGGTGAGAAGCACACAAACTGTAACTATTCTCCATGTTTGGTGTCTGTAGGTCTTACGGTTTGTTCTGCACAATGCATTTTTCTGGATAATAACAATAATAATAATAATAATAATAAGAAGAAGAAGAAGAAGAAGAAGAAGAAGAAGAAAAAAAACTATTAGAAAAACAATAGCCACTCCATGCTTGAACTCTAATACAAAATACAATCATTTTTCAATCATCTTCGAATAAAAATAAAGACTGCGATTCTCTTTTCTGTCGGCAGGTGTCACGATAGTTTCTGCCATTCAGGCGTGAATTAGATGTATATAAGAGCGTTTTTTATTTCCTTTTATAATTTTCTTTTGTTTTATATCGGATCGGATGTTGATCAGAATCTGTCCAATCCAGGCTAACGGTTATGAGGGTTGAACTAACTGGCAGCACAGGGTGCATAGCTGAAACCTATACCTATAGACAAGGTGCCAGTCCATTGCAGGACTTTAGAAGCAAACAAAACTTTAGAAACACCCGTTGATCTATCATTAGAGAGCACAACTAAAAAAAAAGAGAAAACAAGCACACTCAAAACAGGCCGTGACTCGAACCCGGGTCTCTGGAGCTGTGAGGCCCGGTGATGAGCACTGGCCCAGTGTGCCACCCACCTGCTCCTGCAGAGGTGCTGACAGAACCGTTTGGCAGGTATTAGGAGGTGTAACAGAGAGAGTCGGAACGTTTCCATGATCAAGACATCGATGGATTTCTCAAGAAAGGACCTGTCGCCAAACACACACACACACACACACACACACACACAAACACACACATCGGCAATTTCAGCTGAGGTGCCGAAACAGTCAAACTCTTCCTCTAACAACAGGTAGACGCAGAAGGGAAGTTCAAACGCTCCATCTCCCTGTCCCCAAAACAGCGGGAGCAGCAGAGGGGCATTTATTCAGAGGAACTCAGACACTGAGACGACTAACAGATAGAAACAGAAATAAACAATGGCACGGTTAGCGTAAAGTTTACTTCCCTCCGTCACCGACTATGAGGCATGGCTACGACTCCGGACAGAAATGATGGAATTTACCATGTGTTCATCCAGTTTTATCACTTCATAAGAAATCAAAATCATAATAATGGCACCAAAAGATATTCATATATATATATATATATATATAGATAGATAGATAGATAGATAGATAGATAGATAGATATGGAAATGGTTTGGCCCTGCATGTTAAACAACAAATAACTGTAAAGGGAAAAAATGCAGAAACATAAATCATTTGCCTTTTATGACAGCGTACGTTCTTTGAGTTCTGGACTCCTCTAATGAACGTCCTGAAATAACAGTGGACGGCTTTGTTTTCTTCTGTTTATTGTTCAGTGCTGGTTGTCAGTTGACTCTTCTTTCTAACAGTTCGTTTAACTAAGATTAGTCCTGACAAACGTTGAGTCGTGTTTCCGCCCTCTTGCGATATGTGGTAGGACCCAAGTATGAGGGACCGAGGAATGCCACGGCGTATAATAATAATGGGGAAATAATATATAACCAAACGAAAAAGGGGAATAAAGGAGCGAAAAGCTCGCATGGAAACTAAAAAGGTGAAAAAGGGTGCGTCGGTAAATTTCATCCCAAAGGGAGCAATGCGCAAATAACCGCGGTGACCGCCAGGGGGCTGCCCTTTACGGCCAGGTATGGGGTTTGGCGCCGATAACGACCCTTTAGCGGCATCTGGCGGTCAGGGTCTGGAGGCGATCCCTCCGGCCGCTGGCCCCTCCGGCCGCTGGCCCCTCCGGCTGCGACTCCCGGGCTCCATCAGCTGCCGGGGAAAGAGGCGGTAGAGTCCATACAGGACTGTGGGGTAACGTGCCAAAAGCACGATGAGGTGCCGATTTGGGACGTCTCTCAAATCGCGAGGCACGGGGGGATTCCAAAACGCAAAAAGGCGAGCCGCAGCTCGCACATGCTTGTAGCGTGAGAAAGTGCTCCGATTTGGGACGCTCCCCAAATCACGAGGTGCAGAGGCGTTTCTGGAGCGCCAGAGGGCGAGCGTGAGCTCGATCGTGCAGAAGCATGAAGAAGAGGAGCCGGGGAGCGTCTCAAATGGAGGTGTGCAACCGGCTGAAGTGAGGCTCGATAAGTTGGGCTGGGACGGAACTGAGAAACCTGGATCTTTCCCTAAAAAGGCTAAATACCTCTGAGGTTTCCCCCGTACACATCCTTCAGCTCTAAACACCCCCAGATGTTACCGACTGAACGTAAAG
This sequence comes from Parotocinclus haroldoi, assembly GCA_034779995.1. Lineage (NCBI taxonomy): Eukaryota > Metazoa > Chordata > Actinopteri > Siluriformes > Loricariidae > Parotocinclus > Parotocinclus haroldoi. The sequence continues at coordinate 794 of JAUZST010068007.1, read as the reverse complement.
ATGGTGCAGACGTGCAGCGTGTCGAGGCGTTTACACACCGGTGGTCGGGTGAGCAGCGAGATCGTGGTGAAGTGAAACGACCTGGCAATGAACACTGCTAGAACTTCCACTTAAGTAGAGGAAGACACAGGTGTTCTTCATCGGGTCGTTAACCAGACGCTGGTTATAAGCTCTGTAACAGCAATCAGCGAGGAAAAAGGTAGGAACCTTAACACACCCACTGTTCTTTTCGTTTGTTTGTTTGTTTGTTTGTTTTATTGCGCATTTTCTATTTCCAAGGAACGCTGAGTCAAGTTTTGACAGCTTCCTTGGCCTGGCCGTATGTTGTCGATCCCGTTTTTGTATCCTTCCTTCAAATTCTGGACACAGCTGACTTTAAAACGCCATCACCTTTCATCACACTCTGTGTTGGATTTCCTACTTGACGGTGGTGTTCTCCTTTAAAGACATCTCCTGTTGGGTGCTGTTTGGGTGGCAAATGTTTTCTTTTAGTTTACAAATCCAGTAAAAGAAAATTTTAGACATTACAGACATTTAACTGCAAATAAAATTTTGAGTTCCATCCATATACTATTAATTGTATAAAAAAAGCAAACAAGAAATGCAATCTGTATTTTTTCAATTTATATATATATATATATATATATATATATATGTTAATCAATGACATTATAATTTTTTAATGTATAATTTTAATATATATATATTAATCAATAGACCCTAGACCAATACATCATAGGGCACATACTAAGGGACACTTAAGAGAGGCCAATTAACCTAGCACTCATCTTTAG
>JAUZST010067996.1:0-22196 GCA_034779995.1 Parotocinclus haroldoi | reverse complement strand
TAATAATAATAACATTATATATATACATACAACATAAACATTCACTATGGATTACAAACATAAATAAACAGCTCACTGGCTGCACACAAGCAAGAGGGAATGAGTCACTGACTCACAAATGTCCATCAGAGGAAATACAGGATCATCTTTTTAAACGTATTAAATCTTTAAGCAGGTAACTCCAGAACACATTTTTCTCAGAAGCCGGGCTTCTGCATTCGCAGGCTTATTAAGTTCCGTTTAAATTCTCGTTCCCCTCCCCGTTCTTAAGCAATTGATTTAAGTCGTGCGGGCGCATTACGCGCCTCTCCCGTCCGCTTAAATAAATGGCTAACAGTTTAGGACTTAATTGATTTTCCTCTGTAGCCATCCCCCCCACCCCCCAAAGACAGACACACACACACACACACACACACACGCACACATGCACACACACCATAAGGATCATATGTATGTAAATCCCATTTGGTAAAATGTAATAATTCAATTAAAACGCAAGGTGACTTATATGAGTTTAAGTGTCTGAGCCGGATGAGGTTTAAGCATAATTACTGGAATGTTTAGGATAATGACATTAGGAGCAATCCATCAGGGGACGTGGGAGGGGGGCGTTTTTGGTGAGCAGGGGGCACGGGGCTGAATGGGCAGGAGGGGATAGGGACGGGGAGGGAGAGCAGCTGCTGGGCCTGGCTTGACTTAACCCCTGTCACTTTGATGGCCTTTGTGTTCGGCGCCAGGCCAGATGTCTCCGAAATCCACGCCCCTCGTGCACCCGGCCTGCGCTCATACAGCCCTGGATACAGATGTGCCACAAACGTATGAGATGCCCGGTGCAGTGCCCTTCGCGGGCAACCCTGCTCGCTTTGAACTCTTCTATTTTGCCAAACACCTGCGTGATCGAGCAACGTTCTTTTGTGACGCCGTCATAAATAAATAAATAAATAAATAAATAATGCGAATATAAAGCGGTTTCTGTGCTGGTGCTGGTTTTGGTTCGAGATCTTTCCCCCCTACTAGGGATTGGGTTCGAGTCCCAGTGGTGTCCCTTGATCGGGTCGGGCATCGCATGCAGACATGACTGGCCGTGCCAGGGTACAGAGGCTGGGACGCTGAGGTCTGTTTCTGTCATGAATAGAAGAGTATTTTGTATGTTTTTGGTTTAGGCTCTGTTTTGAGCTGAAGACGATAAGCTGGTTTGTATGATTTTTTACAGTCGCGGTCGTACAGGCCGTTACGTCGCCTCAGTGAAGCGTTTTTAAGGAAGTACTTTTCCCTTTTGTGTACTCTTACATTTTGCTTTTCTACTTCTGCTTGACTAAAGTATACTACACGAGCCATACTGATATGGCCATACTGAACTTTCCTGTCAGTATTTGTGATCAGATTAGTAGTGTGTTTAGCATGAGTAACAAACAGGGAACCAGCCCAGGCTGTGTGTGTGTGTGATTTCTCTTCCCAGAATGCATTTCATCCTGCAGTCACTGAATACAGTCGGCACTGCGGACCATCGACGGTGCACGTGGTGCTCGTTATAACTTCTCTTTGATTGGTTCCATCCAAAGCAAACAGACCTGCTTATCAGTGATTGTCTAACCTTCTGAACCCAGGGCTCCGGGGGTGTACCTGCCTCCCCTGCTCAGAGCTCTTGGGTGGTCTTTACATCCAGAGAGAGGGAGGGCAGTGAGGCAAAGAGGAGGGAAGCATTCATTAAGCTCATTAGCCTTACATTAGGCTCTACTTTCTTTCTCTCTCTTTCTCTTTCGGACTCAGTGTTTTAGGAAATGTCATCAAAGCCCTACTCTCTCTGATCCCCCCCCCCCTTCCCCACACCCCCAGAACTGACGCCCTGTCCTGGACATGTTTACATCTGCGCCCTGTATTCTCCAGAATAGGTGCACAAGGCACAGGGTTAGGGGCAAAGGGACAAAAATAAAGAAATTTAAAATGGTTTATTTTTTATTTGTAGTAGTAGTATTAGTATAATAATAATCCATTTTAAATTATTATTATCGTTATTATTATTAATGATAATCATAACGATTGTAATAACATTTTTTAAAATTATAATTATTATTATGGAATATTAAATAGCTTTACAAACTGTAATATTATAATTATGCCTGATAAAATTAAATAATAATAATAATACAAAGGTAATTAAATACTAAAGTTTTTTTTGCAGTTTTACTTATAATAATAAAAGAAAATATCAAGAACAATAATCAGAATTGTATTGTTAATATATATATTATATATTGGTAATCATTATTATTATTTTAGAATATTACACAGCTTTATACATTTTTAGTGTACATATTATTAGTATAAAGTAAAATAAATAATTAAAAAATAAGCATTATAAGATTGTATTGTAGTTTAATACTAATTATTAAATATATCAATAATAATCAGAATTATATTATTATTAGTAGTAGTGTTGCTATTATTATTTAATACTTTATACATTAAAACATACTACTACTACTACTACTACTACTACTACTACTAATAATAATAATAATAATAATAATAATAATTACAATGGCAATAATAATAATAATAATAATAATAATAATAATTACAATAATAATTACAATAATAATAATAATTACAGTGGCAATAGTAATAATAATAATAATAATAATAACAATAATAATAATGGCAATAATAATAATAATAATAATAATAATAATAATAATTACAATGGCAATAATAATAATAATAATAATAATTACAATAATAATAATAATTACAGTGGCAATAGTAATAATAATAATAATAATAACAATAATAATAATGGCAATAATAATAATAATAATAATAACAATGGCAATAATAATAATAATAATAATAATAATAATAATAATAATAATAATAATAATAATAACAATGGCAATAATAATAATGATAATAATAATAATTACAATGGCAATAATAATAATAATAATAATAATAATAATTACAATGACAATAATAATAATGATAATAGCAATAATAATAATAATAATACAAAAAAATTAAATAATCATTAGAAGATTTTATTGTAGTTTTAATACTAATAATTAAATAAATCAATAATATTCAGAATTGTATTATGATTATTATTAGTATTAGTATTAGTATTGCTATCATTATTTATTACTCTATGCAATAAAACATTTTAATACATATTAATACTACTAATACTACTACTAATAATAATGATAATAATAAGACTGTATTATCATAATTTTTATTATTATAATTTTTATTATGTTATTATGACTATTATTATTATTATAGCTGTTATGATTCATACTCTTATACTCATACCACTACTACTATTACTAATAGTAATAATATTAACTTACACAGGACACATTTATTTATTCTCATGTATAGATCTTAAAGCACATTAAAGAAAGCTACGTACTAGCATTGGGTAACATTTAGACCTGCAGTTCTCGGTCCTGTGAGACAGATGTGGGACTGATGTTCCCCCACTGTTAAGCACAGTTTAGGGATGCCACATGAGGACTGGGACGTGATCACATGTACCGTGTACTGAATGTATTTTTGATTCTTGAAAACTTGAGAACCCGTCCAGGCTGAGACGGAGGGAGGACCATTTGATGATTCGAGGACTGCACGTGTCAGGCTCGTTCTCCGTGACCTCATGAATCTACACAGCGTCGTTCGGCGCTAGCACGAACCGGCCGCGTGATATCAGAGCGCGGCGGCGTTTGGTGGGATGTGTGGGACAGCTCAGTGCGCTAACACCTCATTAAAATACCAGCCACACTCGCACTCATAAACTCCCGTGTTTGTGTTAGCTGATAAGGCTCAATAGGCTGGAAGAGCTTTGGGCCCGATATCCTAATATTATTGCAAGCCATTGTTGTTACGTGACAAGTTGGCTATGGAGGGAACAAATTCGTTTCAGCATCTGCTATAAAAAAAAACGTCAGCCAAACTCCGGCGATGGAGCAGAACCCTGCACACGGCCCTGCTCTGCTTTGTCGTGCTTATACCTTCTGGTTCTCCTCTTTCTGGCTATAGTAGTGCTGCCGGAGTTTATGCTGCACATGGCATCAGTGATTCTTAATAGGCTCTGTGATAAAAATCAATAAGTAACTACATTTTCTCTGTTCCGATATCCCAAAGCGACAAACTATTTTCTGATACGCACCACCTTTACATGATTTTAACTGTTATTATTGACTTATTTTTACTATAAATTCAAACGTAATTATTTCTGTTCACATCTGGGCCACCCAAGTAGGCCGGGTCCCTTTTTTGAGTCTTGGTTCCTCCCAAGGTTTCCTCCTTACAGCTTTTTTGGGGAGTTTTTCCTCGCCACGGTCGCCCTAGGCTTGTTCAGTGTGGGATTGGCCTTTTCAAACCTCTGACTGACCACTGATAAACGTACATGTCTGGCTGCAAACAACCAAGAGGGCATGAGCCCAGTTAGAGAAACACCAATTTCCAAAACAAGTCATGCAGGATCAGTAATAAGTAATGAGAGACGTTCTAGGGGTGCCAATCTTGCCCCCTAATTGGACTCCGAGGCAGCAATTTTATAATTGTACAAGTAAAATAAAAGAATTATAGTAAGCTTTTAAACAATAGATTTGAGGAGCCTGATCCGTCCGATGAGCCGAGGATCATCAGCGTTAATTAGAAACGAGGATTTGGGTTTAAGCTCTAAAGTGATTAGAGTAACATCAGACGTTTCGGGCTCTTCATGGAGCCACTGAAGACTGAAGAGGAACGACACCGAAGATCAGGTTTGGTCCTGTCATCCAAAAACGAAGCGACTGATCTTGTAGCTGGTTTGGATGTTAGGGATCAGTCAGAAATGTTACGGGACGCTTATACAGCATCAGCAGCTTCCTCTCTTCCGGCAGCTCCTTGTTTTCTTTCTGACCTTCTTCAAGACGTCGTTTGCCGGCGTTTAAACTCGCCGTCTTTCATTAAAGCCCGATCGGAGCTTCGTTCGCGGATCTGTTAAGTCCGGATCCTAATCTTAAACCCGACCGAGCCGCTCACGATCTACAAACTCCGACTTTGACGGTTCAGACTTGTCCCAGGTTCACGTTTAAGAGCCTGTATTAGAAATCAGTTTATTTACAGTTTAACAAATTCAAGCTCATCGATCGATTTATCCATGTTTATTTTCTGTGTAATAAACAGTTTTTATATCAATCCTGTTCCTCGACCGTTTGGACTGCAGCTCGGAGTCTGATGCTGATGCTTTAGCAGTTAAGGAACGTTAGATTGAAACCAAACAGCGCTAATAAACCAAGCGTTTTCCTGTCCTCGGAATTCTGCCCTAATCCCAACAAAACAAACGTGATGAAACACACTCTCGGAACTTTGTCAGGACAAATGACGTCATGACTCGGAATGAGCATCTGGCTGAATCTGAGAAGAGGGTCACGGTTCGACAAACATCCAAGTTCGCACACGTGGGCAGACTGAAGCTAAGAGAGGGTCTAATGTGGAGGATCTGCAGAGCTTCTGGACTTAATGAGAGGAACCGACTGTAGGTGAGTCACTGTAACGTCGGAATGATCACAAACGACTCCATTAGGTTACAAAATCCAAATCTTAGGAGCTGCAGAATTAGAAGCCTGAGTGCTCGTTAAGTCGTCTGTCCAGCAATTAGATTCCTGTTAGTGTGACGGAATAAATGAACTGCAATTAGAGACGAGATTAAATACGAAATTCAATTCCTTATGATATTAACATTATACATGGCAGCCCAGTGTTTTTTATTTCTATATAAATGTCTTATCTTGAACATAAATACTTATGAGTTGTGAACCGTTTTAACACAACTGATATTCTTACAAGTAAATCCAATTGGACTATTTGGTAGTAATTATGAATTCTTTCATTAGTAACAGTAGTATTTCATCTATAAAAATGTTTCTCCTATCGTTGTTTATTATGGTCGTGGATTTAGTATATTACTCATATTAATATTGCTGTCATTACTGTTTCATTGCGCAACATATCTTTATTGGGTATTTTTTATTAAATGCAATCAATGTTTTTTTTCATATTACAGATACTGCCACAGATAAATGCAATATTTTGTTTACTCATTGCACAATGAATAATTCATAATGGTGTACAATTCGAAGCACATATTTAAATAAGTATAAGGATAAACATACAAGAAATTGGCAAGGTAACACTAATAAAAACATCATTTACAAACATGAGTAATATTTTTAATAGTTTTTGTATTTTGTTATCAATAATATTGGAACGAAATACATTTTCCTTAATTTGTTTCTCCTTTCCTCCTACATTAATATTATTATTATTATTATTATTACTGTCATTGTTGTTCATTTTTATTGAACAAATTTTATTGGTATTTTTTTCTTGTTGTGGAAAAATTATATAGAATGAAATAATTCATTAATATATATATATATATATAGTTTTTTAAATGTTTTTATTTACCCTAATCTTACAGATAAATGATAAATGAATGGTGCATGCCGAGCTGTGTGCTTTTTTCCTCTGCTTTTACCTTGAACCCTGTAAAAGACGGCGAGCTTTGAAGCATTTCGCTCTGAATTGATAGTGAACTGATTTATGGCCCTTAATGCAGACTATAATTAATTTTATGCATATGACTTCCCTTACGATTAGCACGGCCTGTGATTGGAGAAGTTCACTGCCTATATGAAGCCATCAATAACTCCGGATTCATGGCTGAGTGCTGAGCCCGGTGTGGGGACAGAAGGGACGAGGAACAGTCCTCAGGACATAAAGGAATCTTTTAAAGGGGTCACTCTATCCCCTAATCCCATAATGAAGCAGACATGAGGAACCTGAAGGAGTGATCAAAAACAGACCTTTAAAACGAGCTCATTCCCCTCGGAGACTAACTGTCCCGAAATATCCATGTCATCCTTCCTAAAGATCAGCGGTGATGATCAAAATGTGTGATTTGTAACTTTCATTTGTCCTGTTTGTGCATCTTATTAAAATAAGCAATAAATAAAAAAATAATTATAGCGTAGTAATTAAAATGCATCGGTATCAGAAAGAGCGTACGATAAAATAAGTACGAAAATAATAATTTTATCCGTTTTAGGTCAATCTTAATCTTCTTTTTTGGACTAGATTTTATAAGTACATGATTTGATTATTTAATGTTTTTTTTCTCCTTTCCATCTAAAGTACTTTATTATTATTATTATTATTATTATTATTATTATCATTATCATTATTGTAAGTACATTTTTTAAATAATTATTCTATGATACCATGTTACTTTAAAATTAAATAAAATCTAATTTTATTTAATTAATATTATATTATATTATATTATATTATGTTATATTATATTACATTATATTATATTATATTATATAAGTATGTTATCTTAGATTTATTTTCATGTAAAATTTTTATTGTATTATATGAAACATTATTTATTTTTACTGCAGTTTTACAAAAATGTATTATTATTATTATTGGCTATTTATACTTAAAAATTACTTTTACTTTATAATTTTAAAGTAATGTCTTTTATGCATAACTCTTTTTTTCTAAATTGTACTTTTACAAAGTAAAATGTCTAAAGAAACAGGACATTATTTTTTACAAATCATATTATATAATATTTAAAATTATATTTGTGGAATAAATAGTTAATTTAAATGTATATATATTTGTTATTATTACCCTGTATATGATGAAATAAATCAGTCCAGAGGTACTGAGTGTGAGAGAGACACAGGTTAAAAGAGTGGACAGGTGAGACTGATGGTGTGTCCATGTTGACCATCAGCTGGGTGACGGGTTCAGCAGGCGGCTGATTGGAGCTGAAGTTCCTCAGTCAGACCTGATTGGACTTTAGGTTTTACTAAGTGACTGATGACCAAACAGAGGTCAGGAGTAATGAAGAGGACTGATAGCAGATCAGCACGAGCCCGAGACCCTCATCTGATCAGCTCTGTCCGTGGGGACTGGGACTCCAGGGGGGTGAAGGGCTAAAAGAGGCCTGCTCTGAGACCAGCAGGAGCTTCAGACTCATGGAGACAATGGCAGGTTTAAAAAAAACGTCACGTGTGTATATATATATATATATATATATATATCATTTAATCAGGGTTATTTTCATTAAACTAACAGTATGTATAGACGAGTAACTTTAGTATTTGAATCTTATATAATAGTAATGATAACAATAATAATAATAATAATAGTAAAAAAGTGTCAGTACTCATTCCTGGTAATTTTTACTTCAGTAACTTTTTAAAGTAAATATTTTATATATTCGTTTTAAAGATATTTCAACTTTTTATTGACGGATTTACTTGAGCAAGTTTATTTAAATTAGGACATAAACATATCAAAGGTAAAAAAAAAAAAATCCCAAAGTTAAAATAGATGTGGTTTAAGTTTTATTTAAATAACATTTCACTTTTATTTAAGCACCATTTCCATTTCATTCCTTACATTCACAGTGCATTTGCATCAATAAAAAAAGCCAGAGCACATTTTTACGGATAACGTTTTTAAAGCGAAGCTATTTCAAAACATGCATTAAAAACGTTTCCATAAGCAACGTTTTCTCGATTTGCGTAATTACTTTGATTTTACATGCCTCTTTGTGTAACCAATAAACAATAGCTGTTTCAAATGAAGGTTTCTAACTGATTTATTTACTTTTCTTGCTTTACCTGTGCTCGGGTTGTGGGTGTGGCAACCAAACTCATGGGCGATCATGGGAAATCGTGGACGACCCTAGGTGGGGCACAGGGAAGGATCTTTTGGGCTTTTTTTCAAACTTTGGTCAAATGAATTGACACTTTATGTAAGTAACAATAGATTTTTCTTTGACCCAACCCTATTTTACCTGCTATGTTTTAAAATTGCTCTTCACTTCTACATCGGGCTCTGATCTGATACCCAGAATTGTAAACAACATCGGTGCTTGACGTCTGACACCTTGAAACATCGCTGACGAGCTCGGAGCTCAGTGGAACACGGTCACACTGTACCCATACTGTATGTATTACCGTTAACACATCAGCAGGTCTGTATTAAAGTGAGAGGAAAAGCCGGGACGATGGCTGACCTCCTCCACAGAACATCGTCCTGACTGAACTGATCGGGATGATATGAATAATTTAGGAGACGCTAAAGAAGGCAATATAAATGCACACATATATTCTAATCTTTCAACTGCTCTTCCATAAAGGCTCTGTTTTCATCCACCGACTGCCCCCGGGGGCTAAATTAATCCGAAATGTATCTCTCCTCTATTCCACATTCAAACTTATTCACATACGGATGCATAATGATGATTCCGAGATTAAATCCAGCCTGGATTTTGGCTCCCTTCGCTTTTTCCCCTTCGTCTGACCTTAAGCTCAGCTGCAGGACATTTTTGGGGGGTAATTCACCCTGACGCGCCTGCTCAGGCTTTATCTACACCTGACAGGGCCAACTTTCCTTTTAACACCTTGTTACCTGGCGGCTGAACATCAGAAAAGATGCTTTCTCCTTCAGGTTTCATTTATTAACCGTTTATTGTCAGCTCACCTATTTAGGCGTCATGAAGGCATGAAAGAGACCGTCGTAGGGAAGAATAAAGTTAATGTTCTGGAGCTGCCAAGTCAAAGACATGAGAAATGAAGCAAGCATTTACTGTAAGGAAACCGGATAATTGTATTTATTATCGGAATACACTCACAGATATGTAATATAGGATCCTTTTCCTAGACAAACAAGTCATGAAGTATAATATTTCTCTTCAATTGATTAATCGGGATCTCTTTTAGGACTTTAGCTCATGTTTATATAGAAATATCATTATGTAGAAGGAGATTTCAGACTCTCGAATCACTGATCAGCCTGGGATAATTTAAAGGAACCATAATCATTTAAAGGAACAGCAGCTTAAAACCAAACACTCTAAAAAGTGCTGTCTAGGTGAGAAAGTTTGGACCTGTTCATAAAAGTGGCTCATATGATCTCCATAACCTCAATCCACAACCTGGACCTTTTATTTCTCTGTTTTAATTTCACATAATCCACAAAATCCAGAGATACCTCACAGGTATCTTCCTAAATGCTTCATATTTGCTCTTTATGATGCCTACAAATTTATTGTGGAGGTCCTCTCAGGGTTATCAGACTTCATAGAGCTATTCAGTGTAAGGTTTAATCTGATCACAGATTTTATTTCGTTAAATAAATCGTTCTAAGCAATGCGGCTTCTTTCTAAGCTGCTGCTTGAAAGGTGGTGCTGTTTTTTGTTGTTGTTGTTTTTTGTGTCGGTTAACAAGGTAGAAACATAATAATAAAAATGATCCACCAAAAGGTTAAGGCTACAAATTTAGAGATAAAACACCGGAAAACTACACACTGGATGTCTGTGTACACGTTTCAGCTCTAAAAATGCTTGTGCGTGTGTGTTTGCAGTGTTTGAGTAAAAAAAAATCTTTGCCAGTCCGATTTCTGTTTCCTTGTGGGTACAGTGTGTTAAGCGTACCTAAATAAAACTGTTAAATATCGTTAGGACTAGCACAAATGAAAAACTGGGTGATGAAAATCAAGCAAAATACTCGTTGTTGAGAAATGTAAATGTAATCACAGAATGGTGAGGGTGAGGAGAGCGAGTCGGACCGCTGAGTCGATGCTCCGGTCCAAGGAGAAAGCAGATAAGAACCCTGGTAACAGATGGTCCATAGTCTTCTGTTCATCTGGTCTCAAACAAAGAGGCCGGTGATGATTTAATGATCATTCTGGCCTCACCTATTATTTATATAGACATATAATCAAGTCCAAACCCACATTTCAGCCCCAAACGGCAAACCCCAAATCCTCAAGCCCTCATCTGTCGCATAGACTTGTCAGCTGCACACCGGAAAACATCATCGAGCTGCCGGCGACAGCATCTATCCTACATCTGCTGAGGTGAAAATAAACTAGCATAATGCAGAAACAATGATCAGAAAAGATATTATATACTGATAAGGAGATTTTTTTAAAACTATCAACAGGGTAAGAAGATTATGCTCAGTATGATGTCATAAAATAAACAAATAATAATTCTTGAGTCAAGTTAAAAGCCCTGGTTTAGTCTTAAATACGGACACAAGAACCAAAATGAATGTACGTTTACTTTCTGTGCTGAATTTGAGCCCCAAATTACTTAAAACAAGATAAAAACTCGATGTGAGGGTGATGAAGGGAATTCTTCTTAAATTATCAAAATAATCTTACACTTACAGTGCTTTGTAAGACAAAAAAATATTTATTGATTACCCTCAACGTACAAACAACGATATGGTGCGTTATAAGTTATAAGTCGAGATTCAATTTTCGTAAAATGATGGAAGCAATTGATTTAGTAAATCATAAATATATTCAAATAATAATATTTATCTAAATCGGTAAATGAAACCGGTCTGAGGCAATTAAGTGATGATTTATGGACACAGAACAATACTAAACTGGCAGCTGCAAACTTTTTAAACTTAAATAAAGCAAATTAAACTCTACAAACTGCTAAAAAGCTAACAGTTAACAGTAGTGCGCTAGCCATGTTGTTCGCTGCTATTAGGGACGCATGCTAAATGGTGTCTAGTGTATAATTAATTATAATTATAAGCGGTTTGAGTGTTTAGGTTACATTTTTTATTGCTACTATACTGTTAGAACAAATATTAAATGCTTGGAGATTTTTTAAGTACCAAAAAACAGGTCAAAATTAGTAAATAATAATGTAGCGTTAGCGTACGGCTAACTGTCGCGCTATGTAGCAGTATGGCTAAATAGCGTTGGTTTGTTGGCAATTCCATAATAAAAGTCTTTATTTAACGTTGTTAAATGTTTGGAATTTATTTAAAATCATTTAAACGTCAACATATTTAATTATCGTCATGAATTGATGGGAGTGATGCTAGCACACAGCTAGCAGGACTGCCAAATACTAAAGATTTTACAGCATTAGAGCTGGCGATAATAATCTATATAAGAATCTTTATATCTGCACTAATTGGAGTTCATATATTTTTGCTTGATCATCCGACTCAGCATTCTGATCAGCGCTGATCTGTTGCTGGTTTAAAAAACAAGCAAAGCAAACGAAGAAAACACAACGAACGTTTTAGAGCACGTGGCGGCTGCAGCTGCGAGACGACACGAGGCGTGATCGCGGCACGCTTTGAGTGGCGCGTGGCGTACCCGCCATCGACCTGAGACGCAGGTTAATTACCAAACGGATCCAAGCGGTGATAAAAAGCAGCATGAGCTTCCAGTCCAACAGGAGCAGCAGGTCGTAACACTGACAGATGCCCTATTACAATGTTAATGATTCTCGAACCCCCGCAAATAATTACATTCAAAGCTTTTCCGTGTAGCACCACAATACGCGCCACGCCAGAAGATGGCTTTCCTCGATGACAGCTGGGAACATGCGTGATACGAGCCTGCCAGATCCCTCAGCACCACCTCGCTCGGCTTTGTCCTCGGGCTGAGCCGCGCAGCCACCGTACCGACACGGTGCAGATTTTCGGCACTGATAGAGGCGAGATTGCTCCATTTAGCTGCACCATGTGCTCTCGTTTCAGGCCTTTAATGCTCCCTGAGATCTGATAGATCCACTTGTTTTATTGTTCAGCCCTGGCGCGGTTATCTCCTGCTCCGGGGGTAACAGGTGTACTTCCAAAAAAGAGGGAGGAAACATTTTCATACTGCACTGGAGTCCTGTGCACAAATAGCAGCGCTATAACGGACTGGAGTGGTACAGTTTATTCCAGAATTAATTAGTTATTAGAAATATAATGAAACGGTTCGTTCTTAAGGAAGCCCAAAGAAATTAAAAATGTTCAACAGTACAAATAAGACGGTTCATTACACTTACATTTTACCGTGCAGAAGTTGTTTAAATTCCTTTTTATTTTAAAATCTGCAAGTCATTTCACCGAGACGGTGATGCAATGATGCCGTTTCATTATTGCTTCAACTTCATTTAAACATCGTTTAAAAAATAGTTCAAATGTAACAGTTCTTTAACTAGAGCGTCTGAGAAAATGCGCACTCGCTATTCGGTCCTGCTATGAGACAGGTCCGAGCATGGGATTCTGGGAAATGTAGTCTAGCTGTTGGTTAAGGTGCTAGAAGATAGGACCCAGCCGATGGTTGCAGGAAGCTGAAGGTGTGATCTTGCTGTGATCATGTAGATCCCTGGAACAGAAAGGCAGGGTCGCCTCTTCAGCCCTTTATAGGGTGGGGAGGACGGCGCCACCACAAGGGAGAGAAATCAAGAGAGCAAAGTAAACCAAAGAAGCAAAACATAGAGGAAATATATTTTTCTGTCCCCTGTCCTTAGAGCGGTCCCGCCCCTAGCGATGCACGCCCTGATTAATACCAACTTGATTAAAGCCATCAGAGAAACAATGGCCAGCCAATGAGCTATGGGGGCTTTCGAACAGTACATTAAATGCTGTTGTTTGCCTTACTGACAGTGATGGAACAGGTCAGCAGGGTCCAAAGGCGGTCATCTCTACACCCCCAAAAACATGGAGTGTCGTTTAAATATGACATATCAACAAGGGAAATACACCAGCCTCCCCCCGGTTTTGCGAATGGTACGGTCCGCTTTCTCTCTCCTTCACAAACGTGAGAATGGTCGTCCAATATCACGTTAAAAATGCACTCTGATCCTAGAATCTAGCCTTTAGGAAGGTTCCACTAACCCGAAGTATATGTTCTGCCCAGGTCATAAAGGAAGGTAGAGTAAACCCAGGCAGACGTGGGGAGAACATGCAAACTCCACACAGGCAACCAGGACCACACCACAACTTAAAGCAGACGTTTTCATTTTGCTGTTGGTTGCAGCTCTTTTTGATGCTCATGCTCGATGTAAACGAGTTTGTGAACCAACTAATTGGGTCTTATATCGCCTGGATTGCCAGCTATTTAAAGATGAGTTTAAATAAAATAATTGTAACTCTAATACCCCCAAAGATTTTGTTCAAATAAAATTAGGAGTGAAATAAGAGTGATCTTGAGAACAGTTTACAGAAATCCTGTCGGCGATTGATCTGTATGCAGGTGCTGCACTCTAACATAAGCCTCTGTGTGTGTGTGTGTGTGTGTGTGTGTGTGTGCACGTGTGCATGTGTGCGTGTGTGTGTTCCAATTAGTGTGAATGTGGGCGCGCACACTCATAACGTGAGCAAACATCAGGCTCAGCTGGCACGTTAATGTTAATGCCCGTAAACAGGATTATGTGCAGAAAGGATTTGGGCTCTGAGCGTTTAGTGATAATTAGATTTCTTTATCTGAGGGATGAATTGGTGTCAGCGCCACAAGCTTCACCCCTGGAACCGTTAGTTCCTCATAATCTAGTTCCTCCAGAACTGTTATCTCCTTGTGGCTTTCCAGAACTAAGCTTCAATGCCCAATTACTGGCCTTTAATTAGCTAAATGTCTTTTAGCCATCGTAGCCGCCTCAGACTTTTCCGTCCCAATATCAAAAGGTCCAGTTCCATAACCACATGTTCCAGTTCCAGAACCAAACGGTCCTTATCTACAACCAAGGGTTCCAATCATCATGTAGCCCAACCCAAAGGGTCTGAGTACCGGTACCACATGTTGCAGTACCTTCTGGAATTTAGTACCAACAGGATCTGTAACAGAATCTAAGAGGACCTAACAGGACCTAAGTGTATGATTATCAGGAGCTACAGGAACAGTAATGAAGGGCCAACTGGACCTAAAAGTAACCAACACTATCTAACGGACCCTAAATGGACCGAACATGACCTTATGGGACCTAACCGGATATAAGAGGACCTAACATTAGCCAATAGGACCTAAAAGTAACCAACAGTACCTAATGGACCCTAAATGGACCGAACATGACTTTAT
Organism: Parotocinclus haroldoi; assembly: GCA_034779995.1. Classification (NCBI taxonomy): domain Eukaryota; kingdom Metazoa; phylum Chordata; class Actinopteri; order Siluriformes; family Loricariidae; genus Parotocinclus; species Parotocinclus haroldoi. Next base: position 7,301 of record JAUZST010067996.1, on the reverse strand, counting down.
GGGACCTAACCAGATCTAAGAAGATCTGGGCACAGTTGTTGACTGATCGAATTAGAACAGTTATCTAGAAGCGTTTCGTTGGTTCCTGTTTGGGTCTGTTCGTGGTTCTGAAGGTCTAAATGTCCCATGTAACTGTAAAACCATTTCGGTGGCATGTTTGGGGGCATGATTAAGATGAGGGCATCCAATATGCTCACCACCAGCTACGCCGGGTGTTCATCGTGGGCCTCAGCTGGCATGGCTATGAGGAACGTCGACGGAAGCGATGTCCTCCTACCCCTCTCCACACACCGTGCTTCCCCGGCCCATTCATCACCCAGACGCCGCTGACAGTGACGGATGGGTCAGGCCCAGGACTGGCACCACACCAGCGGCAGAATCATACGGCCCGCGAGCCCACTGACAGCTGGAGCGCCGTGTCAAGTGGCGAAGAGACGGCAGCCATTAATAATCGACGTCACGTGACGCGAGCGATGCGCCGGTGTCGCCGGGGACGCCGTTCAAACCCAGCAGGGAGGTGTCACGCCGGGTGGAGGTGACAGTCATGCAGGCCTTCCCTTTAATCAAGTGAGTGAGACGGGGTAATGAATAGATCTCACCCAAACTGAGAGAGGGCAGAGACGAGGCGCCTAAATAAGGAGTGTTTTTAATAACCAGATGTGGTTGCCTCGTGGTTGAGTGTTGTCGTTCCTGAATTATTCGCTGGAGGTCATTCCACGTATCTGTTAGGCAGAGCAGAATGAGGGATCGATTCGTTTGAAGAGGGTGTTTTAATCGCACGGAGGCCACCCAGCTAGATCTTTGGACAGGATCAGCACTAAGGAGATGTTTAATGGTAAACCTGGAGCTTTATCCTTCACGTTCCAGGATTAATACCCAGTGAGATAAGGAGCCGATGTGGCTTCAGACGCTTTGCTTCCAGAACTGGTTCTCCAGAAGGCTTAAGTCAGATGTTAAACCTTCCAGAGATTCTAAAGTTCTGACCACAGGCAGCTTTCCATCAAAAAAAAAATACTGAAAAAGCGTCTACCCTTGCCAGCTGAGAACGGGTAACTGGGGGTACAAAAGTGGTTCGATTGAGAGTGGGTCTCGATTTCTGCTGCTCAAATTCAGACGGTCAAGTGGATCGGATGGATCGGCCGTTCAGGCTGCTGCTGGTTCCACACTTTCCCCCCACAGCCTACCCGAGTATCGGGTATCTTTATGCCCAGTGCACCACCTTCTGCTGGCTACTTTCAGCAGGATAACCTCGCCTCATCAGAAACAGGATACGAACCAGAACAGGAGACGTTCAGCATTTGGAACCAACGCTTCACCTACTGGTTCGTATCCCACCTCTGGCGAGGTGAGGTGTCATGATTAGTCCAGACGTTTAGGGTTCTTGCATCCGTGCAGATGCAAGTCCAGATCCGCAGGCTCATCTGACGTTCAGGCTGCGCTCCGTCCAGTTTCTGTTCCCTGTATTGCCTCACCTCATTTCACCAGGGGCTTGTCCCTGAGGCTCAGTGTCCCTCGGGGTGGGGACTGGACCAGCAGATGTCTGTATGAGCTCTTTCTCGCTTTCTTTCTTTAATATGAGGGGGAAAAAAAGTGTGCCCCACCGGACCCGCAAAACTATATTCCAAATGCTGCTCAAAACATCATGGATCCTCTGCTGTACTTAACAGTTGACGGACATTCAGGGCTCTGGTTTTGTCACAGTGATGCTCGTTTGTTTCTGTGCCTTTTCGGTACTTTTGAGATCCGAGATCTGTTTCTGAGCTTTAGTTAGTCGCTTCGAAAGCGTTTTAAGCCCTGTAGCTGTTTGCACGCCGGCAACTGAAGCAGCCGTGATGGTGTGACGGCGTGTACCGCCGTGTGTTCAGCACTGGATTAGTGAGATTCTTTAAAAACGAATAAACGAATAACAAATAAATCAAAATAAAGCACAGCTCTGATCTGAGGTGTGAGACTCAAGAGCGGAGTGATTTAGTTACCGCTCCTGAGCTGGATTTAATTTCCAAAGTCGTCGCGTCAGCCCGGCCGCTCTCTCAAATCCATATTTGCTTTCGCGTGTCACGCACAGGCGGAATATTAATGGGAACGGGAGCAATCTGGAGGCTCCGAATCAAAGCCCTAATGCATCTCGGCTGGGTGACGCCGGCGCCGATTTGTAATCTCGCCGTCATAACTAATGGGCGAAGAAATTGATCAGCGAGGTGCCGTTTTCGCATTCGTCTTGTGTACCGGTCCGCTCTCACTCTTCAAACTGATGGAGCTCGTCTGTCCGCCCCGCGTTCTCCGCTAATTTAAAAGTGGAGATCCATGGCCAAAGTCCTCCATAAATGTGATTATTATGACTTACTGCCTGTTAAACCGATCCCTAATCTCCCTCTCTCACTCTCTCTCTCTCTCGCTGACTTATGAATTGTGAGGCCTTGAAGATGGCCATGTAAAAAACATTCATCTTCTCCGCTTGTGTCAACAGAGCATCGGCTCCCTGTGCTCACCAGAGAATCGATACACAACAACTAGCTGTGTGAAATATTGTAAGCACCAGTCTGAATGAACTCCGAACGCTCGTTTCGCTCCACACTTTACAAATCAAGTCCTGACTACAGGCAAAGGAATGCTATGGGGAAAGGTTGTAGACTAATCCTCTGATTCCTTTATTGTTCTCGGGGAAAAAACACATTTTTATTGCCGGCATTAATTAAGAGAATCGCTTACAGGGTTTCTTTTAAAGGTCTCCCACACCTTAGCCCTCAAATTCCATTCCTTTAATCTACAGTGACCATCATTTTACTATAAATCACAATAGTCCTTTTATCCAACCGAGTCCCTCAGCGCAATTGCAGTCTATTGCTGCTCTTTATTTTGGTCGACACCTGCAGAAGCAGACGGCCAAAGCGGTGGGACGGCGGGGGGCCGGTTCGGGGGCGGAACCGTCCTCAACTAAGGAACACTGAGCTCTTTTTCTCTAGGACTCCCATCTGTTGAGTGCTCATTGTGTGTAAAGTGTTACAGCTGCAAAGGAGCAATGCCACACTCTCCCAAAAAAACCTTTTTAGCATATTCAAACCTCCTCGGATCCATTATCCCTCCTCTGTTAGCAGACGCTAATTTATTCATTGGCTTTTACCTCCAAAAAAGAAAAACCCGTCCCTGTTTAAAACTTCAACCTTTACCCACCCAGAAGCTGCGATTGAATCCACGGGCACACTAAAACAGGCGTGACCGGGTCAGGACCGAGACACTGGGAGTGTAAAAAGGAATAATTGTAGTGCAGTTTAGTGGCAATTTAGCTCTTATTACATTAGTAGCTGCAATTAATTCATTAGTTCTGTTTTCAGGAGCTTCATAAATGCCATTTAGCTTAATGAAATTAATTTTACGGCTAGCATGGTAACCATGAAATGAAAAAAGTTCAATCATTTGCCTCGTAATGACTTTATACCACATGAATCACTTAATAAAATAACCTTTCATGAGCAGTGCTGAGTTTTATTTTTATTTACAGTTTTGCTTACAGAAAAATGTTGTTTAAAAGTAGTCAGTAATGTTATAAAGTATAACTCATATTTGATTTTTATGCCAACACCGTATTCAGCAGAAATATTTTATTGTTTAAGAAATACATTTCAGGTCCTTTAACCAAACTTTTGCCCATGTAAAAATATATCATATATCATATAATTACACTATGTTCTTATTATCATTTAAAAATATTTATTTTAAAATATTTTTGATAATTTTATTCGGTAATTATCTTTTAAAACGTAAAGTGCTAATCGGTGATGTACATAGGCTTTTAATATGAAGCTGCCTTACTCTATTAGCGGCAGTTAGCAATTTAGCTTTAGCGTTTTATCTGCAACGTTTAACTATGATTTAATTCTTCATTTTACCATCTTAATATACACATGCCAGCTCTTCCAAGTTAATAAAAGAGACTAAATAAAAAGTTTTGTACTATATGAGTTCACTCGCTAACCTGAAGAGTTTACTGTTTACTGTAGCCTGGTAGCTAACAGTAAAGCCACATCTAATCCATGCGAGCCTCTTTGTAACGAACTATTTACACTATATTCACCTGTTTTCCTATTTTATTTTATTTTATTTTATTAAGGGTTTACTCTTTAAAATGGCTTTACTTCTCTTTGCTCATGATAAAAAGTTCTGTTGCATTCGGTGCTGGTTAGCTGTAGTAGACCTCAACGTTTTCGTAAGTCTGATTTAATTAATATAAGCAAATCAGGTTTCTAAAGTTAATATATTGGATTAAAATAATCCTAAACGTGCGCAAAGGTTTGTACTTTTTGGATTCACTTGCTAAACTAAAAGTGTAATTAAGCAATTAACAGTAACTAAGATACACAGTACCCAATTCATTAACCTCCTGACTGACTGACCTCTTAATAGCCTCTTATTTATTTATTTATACTCAACATTATTCTTTGTTTTAAAGAGTCTGGCTGTACAATCTTCATGCATCAGCACTTTTGTAAATATTTATGCATAAATATAGGCTAGGTACAGACTTTCACACAAGCCCTCAACGCCGGTAAAGAGAATTCAATGAAACTAACGAAACAAAAATGTTATATGTATATTTGTATATTTCTTTTGGACCAATGTCAGGACTTCCAAAGCATTACCTTTATCCCTCTTTAACCATTCTTTGGTAGAACGGCTTGCGTGTTTGGCGTTGTCTTGCAGCATGAACCCTAAATACAACCTTAATTATTATGTTAATAATAATAATATTAATTGTATTCATTTTGCAGCTACTTTCCTACACTGCTTTTTGTCTTAATTCTTTAAATTACAAAAGACTTCTTTCTACAACTTTCTACAATAAACCCTAATCTATTCTTTCTAGATTTTTGGCTCAGCCAATCAGATCTAAAAATGGCGCGATCCGTTTTATGCGCGCTTTCGTAATGTGCGTTTATTTACTCATTTTAGATGTCTTCAAACTTTTGCCTCCGGCTCGGGTGTACGTTTGTTACTTCAGGCCTCCCGCTGCTTCTCTGATCACATCCTGCTTGGGAATTGTTCGTCCGTTCGCTCTGCTTTTGTGGTCGATTTCATGGCATGTAGGACTTTGTGTTTCTGTCCTTCATGAAGCTGTCAGCTGTATAAAAGTGTCCTGACCGGGGTCGAGCCACGGCTGGTGGGAATGGGACGTCAGCAGTGCCGCCGCCGCAGCAGCTCGCGGCGAGCCCACCCACAGTCCTTTGCTCAGCGGGGCTTTAATTTGACTTAAATTTTTATTATGCAGGCCCCCTGAGGAGAAAACACTTTTACAAGCCTCCGTAAAGCCCCTTTTAATAATAGGGCCAAGGGGGCGAAGAAAGGGGCCGCCACTGCCGTTTGAGCGCTCATGGCATGCTCTAATAAAGTGCGCCATTCATCCCTGCTCCCTTTCACTGAGTCACTATGGGGGGAATTTAGGGTAGGGTGCTTATGTATGGAGTGCCAAGGAAAGCCGGCGCAATAGATTTAATAGATCTCTTGATTCATGCGCACATATCTTAAGATGGCTTTTCTCTCTCCACTTCCTTTGGCTTCTTTTCTCTTTTCTCTTCACCGGAGCTTTTTATGAAGGACCTGCTGGTGCTCAGATTAGGAACGAGTGGCCAGTTTGAAACGGTGCACCAAACTGCAACCGGACAGAAACAATGAAACACAGTGAATGTGTGGCTGGGGCAAATGGCAAAAAGTTAACCTTTGAATAGGCTTAGGAGAAAATTGTGAAAGAAGCGTAGTCAATCAGGCAGATTCTCGCCCGAGAAACTGGGTTCATGTAGCTAAAGAGTCGAGGAATGTGAAGACCTCGATTACCGTCCGCTCACACGACGCATTAGAACTCAGCAGGAAGACGGTACCAGTACCAATTTAGTTCCAAACAAGAACTCTTTGGGTATAAACAGTATCAAGGTATAAACCTTTGGCTAAAACATCCTCAGGACCGCTACCTTTGTGACATTTTTGACGAGTGCACCCTCGTCAAAGTCGAAGTCCATCAGGCCATAAGTGAATATAGAAATAGATCAAAGCTAAAAAGGCTGTTCTGAAAATGTGGAGAGTAAAAAAGTGAAAGGCATTAAGTTACAGAAATACTCAATACGTCAAAAAACAAGACACAGCAGACAAAAATCTCCCCTTCAGATGGACCCCATGGGAAATCCGAAATGCGCATTCCGACCCATCAACCTCTCGTACCGTCCGTTTGATAGGTCTAGACGCTGCTTATAAAAGAACAGGGCGTCACGTGACGCGGTGGTACAGCAGAGCATATTTAAAGCGTACCGGGCGAGCTTAATGCCGCTCAGCGTTAACAGATTGATTCCCCTAATCTGTTCAGCTACACCAACAGTCAGCTGAATTGTCTAAAGACAGCCTGGTGTGCTGTGTGTTAACAAATTTCACGGCCATCTGTCACGCACAGTTAAACTTTGCACAGCCCTGGTTATAGGAGGTGGGCCCGTCGGGCCCCAGAGGCTGACCCGGGGACGGGCAGAGGGGCCGCGGAGGAGAGGAGAAGCTGCTGAGGCTGAGCAGAATTAATCGTACAGCAGGCTGAGTAGCCTCAAGTTCATTCATGGCACCGCAAGCGGGCCGGTGACTTTTCTTCCTGGCTAATTATGTGGAAACGGGAAAGACAATAAAGCATCTGGTGGTCTCTCTTCCCCCCACTCTCAATTTTTCTCAATATTGTGACAGGCTAATGCATTGTGTCCGAGTTGCTCGGCCCAACAGGAGGCTCAGTGAAAGGCCGGGTCAGGAGAGAGCAAATAGATGAATTTATAACTCCTCCTTTTTGCATTAAAGCAGCAGAGATTGTTTCACTGGGACGCACTCCGCCCCTTCCCGACGTCCCTCCACAGAGACCGGCACCCTCGCTCAAAACATGTTTTGTCCGTGCCACCCAAACTGAGTCTGGCCTCCACTATTTGGAGGGGCCTGGGTCAGCACTGTTGGCCCACCTCCCTTATTCCTCCCAAAGTCAGGACACAGAGCCAAAAGAAAAGAGACGAGGGAGAGAGAGAGAGAGAGACAGAGAGAGAGAGAGAGAGAGAGAGAGAGAGAGAGAGAGAGAGACAGAAAGAGAGACAGAGAGAAAAAGAGACAGAGAGAGACAGAGAGAGAGAGAAAAAGAGAGAGAAAGAGAGAGAGAGCGAGAGAGAGAGAGAAAAAGAGAGAGCGAGAGAGAGAGAGAAAAAGAGAGAGAAAAAGAGAGAGAAAGAGAGAGAGAGAGAGAGAGAGAGACAGAGAGAGAGAGAGAGAGAGAGAGAGAGAGAGAGAGAGAGAGAGAG
>JAUZST010067995.1:0-48616 GCA_034779995.1 Parotocinclus haroldoi | reverse complement strand
TATAAACACAAAATAAATGTTTCTAATCATCTTACTATTACATGCAAAAACTCTGAGAATGGACACTAAATTAATTTACCAGACCGAACTTTACTTGACTATTCCTTTACCTGATCAGATATATGCATGTAAATGGAATATCACATAAAATATTATTTTAACAACAACATACCTAATACCCGCATGGAAAGTCTGAAGTTAAAAGGAACTGAGAGGTTTCACTCTTTGTCTGCTGCACTATGGCAGGTTATCACCAGCTGCATTCTGTTTCACATCAGACACCACCATAAGCAACTGAAAAAAAAACTCTCCAGTTTGCACTGAATTCGTTATCAGGGATGGGACTGACCCATTATCCCATGTCCCATTCATATCTACACTTCACCAGCCTTTAAAAAACGTACAAAAAGCACCTCTGTAACCAGGGCAACACTGACATCATCACAGTAGCTCTCATTGCTACACTGTCTCTGCCCTTTTCTACTGATTTTGAGCGCCTCCATTTGTTTAATGTTAACCTGAATTGATTTAATATAGTATATAAACATATTTAAACATAGTATATGTCTGAAACAATATGTATAAATATAACGGACTAATCACATCCAAAATGTATTCAGTAAGGGACAACATTTTACATATCATAAGAGATGGCATCCTTAGACACAGCTATGCTCAGAAATAGTATCACAGAGTTTAGCTAAAGATATGGCAATTTCTGTTGCAAACTGGAAAAAAGGATTAGAGTATGTTTTGAAATAATCATATCTAATTGCAGGAGTGTGTCTGTGGGTGGGCTGCAGAGAGCATTGCCCATCCAAAGGAATCATCTGCCCACCCAGTGAATTAAAAAAACTGTTGTATAAAAGCAATAGAACTTTTAAACAACAGTTTTTTTTTTACAAAATAAATGAAGAAAATAAATCAAACAACACCAATTAATTCATAATAAATATGCTTCAATGAGGACGGAGCCTTCCGCCAAAAAGTAGTTCCACAACAACAGTTCCATGGCCTGTCTCAAGGGCTACAATATGGCGTATAGTTTATACAGGCTAACCCCACAAACGTTAACTTTAAATCAAAATTGGGATTAAGCGAAGATTAAGCGGAAAAAAATACAAAATTCAAGGCATGTGCTAAATATAAAAATACCTAAAAAAATATATTTTTTATTATTATTTATTAACTACAAAATGTGGTTACTTATTATGGTTATTCAATTATTTCTAAATATTAATCTGCACACTTCCATTCATCGTGCAGTTAGAAAAAAGGCTGCTCTGTGGGATGTGCGTTAGCATCAGAAAGTCCAGCTTGCTTCACTGGTGGTCTCTGAACTGTGTCAGCTGGGTCCTGCTCTGCGCTGAGGACCTTTTTCTGTCAGCTAGCGTGGGTCTTCAGTAGCTTTTTAATGAGCTTTCAGACCTGTAATTAATAATGGCATTTTGAGATAATATATACTTTTATGGTCATTTGATAACAGGACAAGCATATTGTAATTATTTGCACCAGTTTCCAGTAACAAACATAATCTCTTTGGACTCCAGGCCGGCATCGGACAATCTTTAAACTGCTGTGGTTCGTAAGCAGTGGTTGGTGTATATGCGGCTAGTGCCAGCCTCTCTGCATATCTGAGGAAGCATAGTTGCTAGCTGGTTTACTCCTAGAGGACTCGCAATGTACCAAACTGCATCTGATGCGCACGCTATCTTTTTGGGATGTAAATAAAAGGCCGGTGCATTGGGTGGCATTTTGCTCAGGTATTTTTCTAATGCTGCAACTGGGCATAGAGGGTCTCCAGGTTTGGCAAACATGAATCCAATGAATCAAATGACTCCTTTGTAAGAGCTCTGTTGCCCTCTTTACCTCGCCGTCCAAAATGAAGCTGGATATCGAACCAAACTTTGTCCAGGAGTCCTCTGGCATGGCTGGGATTACATGTGTTAGATTCCCTAATTATTTTCTCATCTGTGTGTGAAACGGATGGATGGTGGGTCGTTTTGTCTCTCCCTTCCCGTCTCAGTGTTTTAATGATTCCAAGGAAGACGTTATTTGCAGGTTTAAACTCAGGATCACTCTTCAAACACCAGTACCGGCTGAGTGGAGGCTCGTTAAGGTACCCGTTGAGCCCAGTACGCAGTCCAAGAAAGCTGCTGATACTGTAAAGCTCCCCTGTTGTGGTGCGGATAGAGCAATAGAACTGCCTAAGTATTAAATTAAGCTCAGCTTTTTTAACTGTTACCAAATTGACCTTAAAGTCATTTTGTAAGAGCCAATCCGTGAAGCACTTTGTAGCCCACTTTGTTTGTCGAAGTGTATTTTGCTCATTTCGAGCCAGTTCCAGCGTGTTCAGTTGCTCTGCCTGTAATGCTAGCACAAGGATGGCGGACTCAGTCGCAGCTTGGAGCAGTTTATTACAGGAATGGAAGGCGTAAATCGGAGTCAGACAGTCTGAGGTCAAGGTCCGATTCTGCCAGTGGACCAGAAACCCAAGGCCTAAGGAGAGAGACATGAAAGACCGGGTGAGAGTGCATATGTGACGGCAGAGACAGACGATAAGTGACAGGATTTAGTTTTTTCAGGATTTTAAAGGATCCAATAAACTTCGGTAGTAATTCACTACTCTCCTGGAGGTGGAGGTCCCGGGTGGAGACGCGAGGCTCACCGAGACTCCCAGCTTGTCTAAAAAAGCTGACCACACCGCTGATGTGAACTCCGGGCCCCTGTCAGTGTGGATGGAGTCAGGAATCCCGAAGCAGACGAAGACCTTCGCAAACAGTGCCTCTGAGATCTCGAAGGCTGTCGGCAGTTTGCGGAAGTGTAAGAACTTGACTGCTCGGGAGAAGCGATCCACAATGGTGTCCTCTTGAGATGGGGGAAGATCTGTAACAAAATCTACGACCACGTGGGACCAGGGCCTCTGAGGGATAGGTAGGGGAAGGATCCGGCCTCCTAGGAGAGTGCGGGGTATCTTGCATTGGGCAAAGACTGGGCAGGAGGCAACGAATTTGTGAACGTCCTTGAGCATGGATATCCACCAAAACCGTGGGGTGAGCAGCTGCAAGATGCGGGTCTCACTTGGGTGACTAGAAGAGGGGGACAAATGAGCCCAGGTTAGCAGTCGATCAGCAGGATGAGTTCAGGCTCTTCGGTGGCTTCTGAGGAAGGTTCAAAGCAACACAAGTACCGAAGCGCTCACTAACAACGCCCCAAGCACACACGGATGCAGTTGAAGATCAAGTTCACCTGCATCTGGCCTATCGGAATCCAAGGAGCACCGCCTCTGCTGAGATTTAAACCCAGAACTTCAGCCGGTCAGATGCAAAGTAATCCGGATTTCCTTGTGAATCGTATAGAGCGTTTCATGTGTTATATACTGGTTATTGATTCCATTACTTTGTTTACCTTGGCTCTTATTATTATTATTGCCTGAACTCTACCTGTCTCACATTTACAAGCTTTGTTTCTGATTTTTCCTCTTATAATAAATATCTGTGATTACTTCCCTTCAATAATTTTATTTGTCATGTGCTCTAAATAACTGTAAACATCACATTTTTGTCTAATAAACTAACTAAATTTGCCAACTTCCTAGTTTACTTGATTAAGTCAGATCTTAATGATGTTTTGTATTTAAGGCTATTTGGAATACAGCTCAACTGGAACATCCTAATTTTTCTGTTTATTGTGTTTGTTTGCTGTTAGTGTTTATTTCTGAAGTCTGGATTGGAATTGTTATGGATTGTTGAATTCCATGTTTTATCATGTTTTTAGTCTTGCTTTATATGCTAGCATAAAAGGTACTTGGCTAATTTATATAATCCCACTTTTATATCCTCCTTCTTAACTTATTCCTAATTTGGACTCCATCTTAGGTTTGGGGTCAAACTATGTAATAGACATTAAAATAGATAGAAACCTTAACCAAATTGTTTACATCTGTATCTCCATGCCTTTTATGTAATACCTTTAAGGGAGTGATCAAGGGAGATATCATATCATACCAGTGCTCATGCTGCTAGACTAAGACAGCAGAAACAACAAGAATTGATTAGTTTTATTGTTTTATTGTTATATAGATCAAACTACTCAACATCACTTAACCCTGAGAAAACACTGAGACACTAAGCCACTCTAATCCTAATGCAAACCTGGGTAAACCTATGTGTCTTGAGGAAATAGTGAGTTGCTTTAATTTGGTGAAAAATTGTAAAGCACCTGATTCAGAAGGCTTCCCAGTAGAATGTTAGACCAAATTAGACCAGTCTCCCTATTGATAGATTTATTCAATTATTCTTTAAAGAAACATACCTGTTTCATAAGACCTTGACACAAGTTTCAGTTTCCTTAATATTGTACATAGATAAGATCACAAAGATAATGTCCCAAAGTGTGAAGTCCTGTTCTTCTGAATGCAAATGAAAAACCAATGTGAAAGAGCCAAAAAGTGAAGCCATATGAAGTCCTGTCTTCCTAATATTGTGTTGAAGGATCAACTGGTTTAATATGAGGGCCACAGTTATCGAATATATACCATGTCCATTGTGGCATACCAGAGAGGATTGTTTCTTTGGACGCAGGAAAGTCTTTTATATTTATATTTTATATTTATATATTACAAATATTCATAATAACTTGAATAATTTTGGGATCTCATCTGGTTACAAGCTAAACTATCTTGCTATCTATAAGTGAAAATTTATATACCATGGCAGCCAAAACATGTGTCTACCTTTCTATTTTCTGTTCATTGTTGGTGTCTTAAATATTACACAGTATTTACAGTATCTTAAAGAAAGCAGTTTTACCAGGCTAATTATGCAGGTTAAAATGTATTCTGAATTTGACTGACAATCTTCAAATCCCACCTCTTCCAATCTGCCACTGAGCAAAGTCCTTAACCCACAATTGCTTTGATTGTAAGACCGTGAGTCGCTCTGGATCTCCTAAATTACATAAATGGTCTTGATGGATCTCTCTAAACTTTTTTTAATTTGTTTCATTATAAGATTATTATTAAGATATGAAGATGAATATATTACACCAGTTCCATTTTCTATTTAATTGCCTCCCTGTTTTAACTAATTATTCTATTATTCAGATCATTATACAAGTTAATTTCAACTTTGATTTAGCAAAAAACATCTCTTCAACATAATAAACAAAGGTGTGCTTAAAATCTATCACATTTAGGTTTTTTTTTTCATTATTGTGCTGCTAACATTCAGTAATGGAGCCTGAAAAAGTTATTGTTGGTATAAAAAATGGCTTTTACTTTGACTTTTATTTTATTGCAGACAGTATGAGCCCAAAATAATATTGTCTGGCCAACTTAATTTCATTTGTCAATAAATATCCATTCCTGCATTTCATGCTAGCAACACATTCCAACGGGTCAATTGACCTAGTAATCAGGTTAAAAAAAAACCTAAATAATAATGTTATTTTATTATTATATTGTTATTAAGTGATGTCAACAGGTGATTGAAATCATGACTTAAAACAAAATCAGTATGCACTAAAGACACTAGAGTCTTTGACGAGCAAAGATTTGCAGAGGATCTCCAGTATGGAGGAGGCATACGTTCTGCCATTGTCTTTCCTGCAATCTTACTCTGCAAATGACTATACCTTCTGTTTACTGGCATCAATTTTGTTCTATTGTATTTAATAATTAAGTAATTAAATGCTGCATAGTTGGTTTTAGGACTATTCATTGGAATAAAAGAGCAACAATTATCAGGCTGTCAGTGCTGCAATTGTCATGTGTTGGAGTCAAGATCATTCAGACTCTTGGTCTCTAACAGCAAAACTACAATGGAACAACTGAATTTCCTTTTAAATAATCGAAACCTTCATGACATCATGACAGTTAATTCAAGTATCACATATTTAAACTCTGAGGTGAGAGTGTCAACACCTGCACACAGTCTGGCCTTTGGAGCTTAATTACAAAATGGTCACCTCTAACTTGCAGACTTTTACCACAAGGACAAATATGTTCTTAACTGACCTTTCTGTTGCTGAAAGATAAGACTCTAGGAGTGTGTTATAGCTACTGAAAACACGAACTGTCATTGTCACTAAATGGTTCAAAAACTGTGTTTGGATTGAGTGAACACAAATTAAACAACATCAAAGTTCATTTTCACTCTTGTTATCATGTGGGGGTTTGTGTCACAGGTTCCCTACAGCAGAATGCACAGATTTATTCCTTGGAATTCACAGGTTTTAAATCTGGGGCACTGTGGTTATGGGGTATCAAACTGCAAACAGCACCATCATACACTATTAGAAAATATGTGTAAAATAAGTGGACAATAATCAATCATTCTGAATTGTGTGTCCTGGTTAGGGTTAAACAAGCAATTAGAAATAAATCACAAGGCATAGGTTGAGTCACTGTTGGTCACTGAGGGATGATACTCCTACTGGCTTCCTTTCCCTCAGACATAGCTTATCATCACTGCAAGTGTTGCCCATACTGGTCTGAAGGAACTGCCGAGACTCAATCTTGGGTCAGTGCAGTGGTAGGCTAGCATTCGGACTTCTTAGCCACTTGAACCCCAATTAATACACTAAAAATGATAAATAATAAAGTACTTATGGTCTTTAACTGACAAATTCTCAGTATTGCCAAATTTACCATAAGTTTTGAATAAATTAATTATTAAATACTATTATAAAATTACAAAAATACTCCTTATGAAAAAATTGCAGACTTGGAAATTCCCTCTGATTGATTTCTTGTGAAATTAATCATTCATTTACTTCATTTTGTTCAGAGTTTAACACTCATTATCTGTCCTGAACATAAACACACTCAAGAAGCCTGTTTGAATTTTCCCATTAGTATAAACACAGATAATAAGCATAGAAATAACAACCTTAAATTTGAAATAGGATTACTTACAAGCAAAGCAATTATTTTAAATGACTTGATCACTGATAAACAATTACACACACTCTTATGAAACTTGGATTAGACCGGATGAATATTTAACTTTAAATGAAGTCTCCTCATCTGAATACTGTCAGGCTGGGTAGAGGAAGTGGAGCCAAACGCATCTAGCGAAGACACAGACTTTAATAATTACCAAATCGGGAGGCAAGACTGTAAGACTGTCCAAGGCCGAGCACAGGAGCTACAGAGAATATCCAGAGGGCGAGACGAGAGGCGAAGCCGGTGAATAACAACATAAATCACAATAGCATGCAATGATAGGAAGTGCTTCAAAACAAGGAATAAACCTAGTGAATCAGTGTGGAAGTGTAGTGAGAGAGGAACTAAATAAGGGTCTGGAATGAGATGCAGGTGTGTGTAATCATTTTGATGGTGATTCTGAGCATGACAGTGCCCCCCAAAGAACCCATACGAGAAAGGCGAGAAAGGGTGAGGCCTGATGGGACGTCTCGCAGGAATGAACTTGCGAGGACGGCCACGACCACAAGGGGCAGGGCGGTCCGGATAGCTGGTGTGAAATCCTGTGTGAGAAGGGGGTCCAGGACGTCGCTGGCGTCCACCCCGCAGTATTCGTTCGGCCCGTAGCCCTTCCATTCTACCAGGCACTGCAAATGCGAGCCGAACCTCCGTGAGTCCAGCAAGCAGTGGATCATGTAGGCGGGGTCACTGTCAACCTCCACAGCGGGGTGGCTCGATAGCAGGTGCGTCTGCCAGCGAACCAAGAACCCAGGGCTTGAGAAGGGAGACATGAAAGACAGGGTGAGCGTGCATGTGGGCAGGTAGATCAAGATGGTATGTAACGTTATTCAATTTCTTATTAATTTTAAAGGGCATGACAAATTTGGGCAGTAATTCCTGGCCCGGCTGGAGATGAAGGTTGCGGGTTGAGAGCCAGACACAGTCACCTCGGTGGAAGTTGGTCAGCCTGGACTTGGTACTTGTGGATAGCTTGGTAGATAGACTGGTGGACCTGGGTCCAGACTGCCTCGTATCCACGGCCGGGACATCAGAAGGTGTGGGATCCCAGGGAGTGAAGGGTGGTTGGTACCCGAGGACACAATGGAATGGTGTGATGCATGCTGATGAATGACGGAAAGAGTTCTACGATGCGTCCCGCATGGCTTTCTTCCACTGCATGCACACTCGAACTAACGCTCGCTCCCTGGCATTCAGACTACCTCCGTACATCCCAAATCGTGCTCTCTGCTCTTTGGCGCCCTCTTCCCACCAGTTTGCACGTTGCAACACTGTGGTGCGCCCTTTTATCCTTTTGTTTGGGAGCCTTACGCTCTGCTCTTAACCCCCTTGTCGTTTTTCTATATTATTTCCCCATCATTATTATACGTCGTGGGATACGTCTATCCCGCGTCCTTGGGTCCGACCAAAAATCACCACATCTTGTAACACAGTTAAAGTTTGCAGATTGATTGTGGTGTATGTGCCATATCTTGACTGTAGGTAGGTGCTTTCTGGGTTATTAAGAAGGCAGAGATTGTTATTGTTGATAAATTCTTACATCATTTTCTCATTTGCATTAGTGTACTGGCTCCCCCATAGGAGATTATGGCTATTAAAATCTCCTAATATCACGTAAGGGGGGTCGATTGTTCTACCAGCTTGTCCAGGTCTTTTAATTCCAGATTGAAGTGTTCTAGTTTGCAGTTGTTGTGGATGGGGTACACTGGTTCTCTTCTTCATTTTGCTACTGAGTGGGGTTTGATCTGTTGTTTGGGGTGGATCCTTGTTTGTCTGCACTGGCATAGCTACTGAGAAGCTTTTGAGTTTGACAGCCTTTTGCTTTAGTGGGAGCAGTGCTTTTTGGGCAGATGATCAGCTGTGGCTTGTCCTTTTCCAGCCATGTTATTTCTATCTGACAGGTCATTGCACTTGTTTTCAAACAAGATTTTTCAAACCTGAAACTGTGGGATTTTCCAACCAGTTTTCCAGATAACTAATTTTCTTGGTGCTCTTTATCCTCTGGTAAACAACCAGGATTTTTTCTGTGGACTGTGATTTGAAGGTATCAACGTAGATGTTAGTATTAACTGATCAAGTTTCTTTATCTTAATTCGTCTGACAGCAGTGACGTTTGAGATGCTAATTCCTGGGTTATCTCCTCTTTGTCCATATCCTCCAGTTCCCTGGTCTGAATGACCCCTTTGCAGCTATTCAGGGATGGATTGGAAAAAGTCTTTATGTGAATACCAGCAAAGTCTTTCACACTTAGTAGGTTGTCATCCTTTTTATATTGTGAAGGGTGAGATCTGTCTGTGTGAGAGGTCTATTTTCTGTCAGAGATTCCATTACTATAAATTTTGGCAAGTTCTTGTTTAGAGCCAGGGAGACATCGACAGTCATCAGGTCTAGGTCATGATTAAGCAGCTTCCTTTTAGGGTTTCTTTTGGTTTCCATATTTGTACGTTTAAAGGTTCATCAACCTTGCTCCCCACCCACCTTGGAGCCCAACAAGGGGGTGCGCAGAGCTACAGATCTTCAGCAGATGTGCACCAGGGCTACAAGGGTGAAGAACTCGAGTTACCTGGTGTAACTGGTGCTTGAATGACCTTGAGACCGTGCATTCTAGAGATCTCATACGTGATGCTACCTAGGGCATTACCCAACCAGCCAATTGATTGGAGCGAGTCTCTCCAACCTCCCGTCTATATGAAGTCAGGGCCAAAGTGCTGTGTTGGGCACATGGTCCAACACAGGTCGCACCCCACAGCAAACAGGGTGCCTCAGTTGTCTTACGAATAGCCTCATGGGGGCTGATGTCCAAGTAAAGGATCTAGACAGGCTGTCACTTTGGTAATATGTAATTGTACTTTGAGCAAATTCACACTTGGCCAAAGGAACCATGACATCATTCTGCAAGACATTACTATGGGAAGGGACATCCTGGAAGACTGATGGAAAGTTAAAGCTTCTACATCCCGTCTTTGTGCATCAGGGAGGTGACCTGCAAGTAAGAACAACTTTGAAAGCATCTTAGGGAAACGACCTCTCCAACATGAGTCTGTTCAAATTTTTGAGTTATCTGGGTCTTCTACCTCAAACTGAACTGTGGCCATCATGAGCACTGGGATCACCTCAACACTAGGGAGCTTTTCTGTCGCCTCTCTGGCATGATAACTAAAGATAGTTACATGACACACCCGTGTTGGTGTTCTGGAGTATAGATTTCTGCACTGAGTTTCTCCTTAATCACGTACAGATCAGAAAAGTTAGCAGACAACGAAAAACCAGGCAAAGGGAGCAATACCATCACATAATCTCATTTCTGAAAAAGCAACCACTTTTTGATCAAAATGCTGCAAAACTGCTGCTTCATCTTTCTTTTGGTCTTCTTCAAGGTGTCTGTCCTGTACAGTTTCACATACAGTGAATAAGATCAAGGGTACTCCTTCATCCCAATCTTTTTCAGTCTCCAAACAATACTTACAGAGCATTGACTTGGCTTTCAGGATGATAAGGACTCAACATGTGGTGAGTGATCCTAAGAGTGTTTATTACCTGTTTAAACACATAAAGTTGGTTCCTTGTTCAGTTTGAACTACTTTTAGTAGTCCAAAAGTGGTGAGAAATTTGATCAGTACCTTAATTACTACTGGAGCAGTGATTCTTCTCACCAGAGTCACTTCAGGGAATCAAGGTCATTACCCAAGATGAACGTTATGCCATCTACTGGTAAAGACACACATACTGCAACTTTGTACTTCCCAGTCAGAAATAGAATACAAATATACATAATGTATTGAAACTGTGACATACTTCATTTCAGTTCCTTTACAGACAGCATACACCCCACAAAATGATTTATCTGAAAAGGGCAGCACAAAAGATTTTGCTAGCACAAAAGATTGCATTTTCCCTGTGTCATGAAGTATACGATCAAGGACTTCACTCTTCACTTTATGGAGAAAGAGTACCGGAAATAACAAAAGGTTAATAATTTGGATCAGGAAACGTATGCAACTGATCACTAGAGGAAAACAGGTTGACCAATGAGACACTGGCTTTTACCGGAGATTTGTGGTGTTCTTTCTTGTTTTCTGTTTAGAGCTGGACAGTTCAAAACAATATGGTCTGGTTGGGTGGCAATAAAAACAAGAACCATGTGACGGAAGTTTCTCCTTACTAGACCTCATGTTAGAATGACCCATCATCAACTCTGAAGAGTCCACTTGAACTGGCTTAAACAGGGTTTTGTGCGTTAACACAAACTCATCCGTCATGACTGCTGCTTCAGCCACTGAAGAAACCTTTCTTTGATTTAAATACACCACATTGCATTCTGGAATACTATTTTTAAATTATTCAAGGAGAATAAGCTGTTGTAAAGACCAGTGACCATTTTTCAAAGAAAAATTCACTTCCTTTTAATGTGTAAAGTCTGAACAGAAAACTTTTTAAGACTCCTGAACTTCTGCCAGTATAATGTAATATGGCTATCTTGACATTCCAAGGTCAGGTGTCACTGACCCTCCTAAAGTCTCTAAAGTGACACAAGGCCTACTAACCCGAGTAGTGTCAGCCACAACCGGTACAGGATCCAAGATCCCCAAGTCAGTGAGTCCTTTACGGACCATGACTTTTATCTCTCTCTTCAAGAGAGTCTTCGATGCAGCCAACCCATAATGTGCTGCTATTACCAACAAATAGGACAGTGTCCTTCTGTCACCTCTCTAAAACTTCCAAGGTTGGTTCCTTCACAAAAGTCTACATATCCACAACATTTGCCAATTCGTTTGTCTTCCCACCAACAAAAATAGTGCAATGCTATAATACACAATATCTCAATTAGACCTGACCACTGTTGAACAGGGAAAATTGACAACTTACATTATATCGGACAAGGGGAAAAAAATGCACAACGTTAATATAAATCCTGGACGAGCCCCCACTTGTTACTATCCTGCCTGTGGCTCTCATCAAAAGGCAGACTCAAATAACAGACACAATATAACTGTGTTTTTCTGAATTCGTTGCCCACCCTTTTAGAGAGAGAGAGTGGTGGAGGTGCTTGCAAATTGCCACTTAGGGTGGATAAATTAAGGGAAGACAATTGAAAAATATATGTATATCTGAAAGAGAGAGCTGGGAATCAGGCATGTGTAGAACCACAGGTAGTATGAAAGAAGGGGTAAGAGGAAGCGTACTCACCTGGGGTGCGCCAGTGGAACATGCCACCAAGGACTTTTCTGAAGATCCCAAAATGACGCTTTACTTTGGGCAAGCATTATACTGCTTAAAAATGTCAGTTGAAATCCCTGCCCTCAGAGACAAGATGTGGCCACAGGATGTTCTACACATATTACTGAATCATTAGATTCCTTGTATCACTATTAGGGGTGACCAACGGTCATATGCAATGGCTCCTCAGATCTTTGCAGCAGCAGTTAAGAGGCAGTGTGTTGCTCCATAGCAGGACTGAAGTGCTCACCACAAGGCCATCCACCCAAATGTTGCTGGATCTCAAATAAAAGCTTTCGATGGGCAGGAACAACCCTAGACGTGGAGCCAGCACACAGTCAAACACTAAGGGCCACTTTAGAGACACCAATTAACCTAGCTCTTTGGACTTTGGGAGGAAACCAGAGTACCCAGAGTAAACCCACACAGACACGGGAAGGACATGCAGACTCCATACAGAAAGGATCCAGAGCGCTCCATTCTGGGATTGATACCTTCTTGCTGTGAGGCAGCGGTGCTACCCACCAAGCCACTGTGCTGCCCGGTCAACTTAATTTAATTTATTAATCAACATCAATTCACCATATGCACCACATTTAAAAACAGCATGAACAGGGGCAATTTAGAGCTAGTAAAGAATTTACCTTCAAATAGGTGAAGTCAACAGGGGATTGTATATAGTTTTCGTACTTTCTGCGATCTATGACCCCTCAGACAGCACTGCATCAAGAACTGCCATTCAACAGTAGCTGATCTATGAAAAATGTCATTATCAAGGACTACACTATGGACTTACATTAACAAATGCCACTATTGTGAACAAAAACAGTATTAGATCCCAATCATTTTAATAAAGTTCGCCCCATTTCTAACCTCCACTTCTTCTCCAAAATACTGGAAAAAATTCATTCCTATCTAACCCAAAATAGCCTCTACGAACAAGTCTGGCTTCCTTCCCCACCATAACACAGAAACTGCTCTCATAAAACCACAAATGACCTTCTAATGGCAGCTGATTCTGGTTTAATTTCTATCCTCAATTTTCTTGATCTGCCTTCGACGCAATCTCTCACACTATCCTCCTCAAAAGATCTTCCATTGGCATCAATCACATCACTCTTGACTGTTTTTATTGCTATCTCTCGGGTCGTACTCAATACATCTAACATAAATCCTTGAAATCTCAGCCATCTTCCATTTCCTCAGGTGTGCCCCAGAGATTTTCCCCCTTTTTTCCCCATTTTCTGCAAATTTAATATCCATTTCCACTGCTAGGCTGATGACTCCCAGCTCTGTTTATCCTGCAAACCTAACTCTACACTCCTGCCATTTTCCCTTTCAAACTGCTTATCTTATGTAAAAATCATAGTTCACTTCACATTTCCTAAAACTAAATAGATAAGATTAAGAGACTAAGATTTTGCATGTCGGTACAATATCTACTCTATCCCTCCACATGTTTAAAAACAATGTTCCCTTAAAAACAAATTTAACTCTTAACTTTTTCTGATTTGTATTGATCAGTGATACGTGTGGAAGTCACTGGAAAAGATGTCATCTTGAAGGAATTAATGTTGCTCTAAAATCTCAGTGTATTTTTTTGCATTAATGGTGCCATCACAGAAATGTAAATGAACTTTGCCATGGGCACTGAACCCAACCACATACCATGAAAGACCCTGACTTTTGGGCTTATAATAGTCTGGATGGTCCTTTTTAAATTTCCACTATGTGATGGTACATCCTAGATGCCTCTGAGCAGAGAGAAGACTAAAATGAAAATGACCATCCAGACTATTATCAGCTCCAAAGTCCAAAAGCCATTCATGGTATGGTGTTGGGTCAGTGTCCTTTGCAAAGGTCATTTTCAGTTCAGTGATCTTTCTTCAAGATGACATCTGTTCCAGGGATGTCCACAGATTTGTCAACAAGACAAAGTAAAAAAACAACTAAAATGAAAAAGAAAAAGCTAAGGACCAAAATACAGTATACAGTGTACAGTATCTTTCATGGCCTTTCTTTGAGGAACATTGTTTGCAAACATTTCAATAATTTTCTCATGCATTTAATGACAAACTGGAGATTCTCTGCTCACCTTTGCTTCTAAAGGATTAAGCCTTTCATGGAAACTGTTTATGCACCAAATCATGACTACAATCACCTGTTTTTGGAATTTATAACTAGCTCTAAACTATGCTGACTTTAAAATTTCTAATGTTTTGATATTTACATAAGATGCATGCCGTGGTCTGCTTATGATGCAAAATGCACCAAATTGGATGAATAACTAAACGTAAAAATTGTACCTGAGTACATAACATCACATACTTCTAAGTGTTTTTTATAGCAAACAATATTAATTATTGTTTCTCGGGAAGAACAAAATGCATTGCATGTATTTGGTTTGAATTCGTTTTTATTTCTGAGCACCGCCTGAATTAGCAAGTGATTCTGAGACCTTCTTGATATTTCATGGTTTGATCTCTATGCTTTATTATGCCTGCCTGATCATAGGTTCATCTCTTCCCTGCCTCACCTCCTCCTCCCCTTCACCCACTTCTTTACTTATCACCTTTGCAGATAACTCACTGACATAAGGCTTCATGGCTTTGTGCAAAAAGTGCAATGTCTCGTTATTCTTTTGAGCAAAAATACATTTTCATCCATATAGATCTTACACTTGTACCTGATTTTTACACAGTATAAACCTGAGATATTTAATGTTTTGTTTGATCAACTACATCTTAATGCTTATTAACTGTGTATTTTAACATCCAAACCTCCATTTCAGACCTTTTTTTGGTTGGAATGGGGCCAATGTATGACTAGTACTGAGATTAAAAAAAATTATTATGCAATTATAAACAGGCAATGTCAACAATGAATTATACTCATGATTTGGTACAAAATCAGTATACATAAAAGGATATTTGAAAAGCAAAGGTGGGCAGATGATTTTCAGAGGACACTAAATGTGGAATAACATTATTAAAATATTTTAAAACATTATTCCTCATAGAGAGACTGTAAGGGATTTGCATATTTCAGTTTGAACTTGTTAAAATTTGAAAAAATTTGGTTGCTGACTATCTCTCTGTGACCCTAAATTTGGTAATGTGTACTTGTAATTTGTACCAGTCACAGAGATTCACACTGGTAGCACAGGGCACAAAGCAGTAACCCACACTAAAAGCGGTGCCAATACATCACAGTGCAATCACACATGTACGCTCACCCTGGGAAATTTTAGGGAGACAAGTTGACCTTGCATGTCTGAAGCGCAAGTGTGAAGCGCTACATACTGTATCATTTTATCCTCTGTACCCAACACTTGTCAATCACTCGTGGGGGTACAACTGAGCATAAAAATAAAGCTGCTGAACACTAAATAGATTTAAGAGAATAAAGTGGGCTCTCTCTGTCAAAGATGGGAAATGAATAACATTTTAATGTATTTGTTGCATTGATTTTTTATGCTATGGTAAATTATGCTTTTGCTAGTTTAATGAATGCCTTTGCTGTTGCAGTCTGTTATGTACTTTTGGCAGGTTATATAAGCATGCCCTGGATGGTAAACCAGTCCATCACATACCCTGCATGGGTCACTGTTGCACCAACATGGATGGTCCACCTACAGTACTGATGTCTCCCATGATAGCCAATCATGAATAAGCTATCTTCTAGGATTTAGAGAATTTTTGACACCTCTTTGTATGCAAGTTGAATTCTAATAAGACAGTGAGATCACATTTTAAGGATGTGTTTAATTATATCTTTTCATATTGCAACACAGTACCACAAAATTTCGAAATAAAGGGGTTTAACATTCACACCTACTGTGTTCATGTAAACTCAATTTATTTCTAATGAACTTGTTTCCTGCACATAATTTTGTTGCACTTTTACTCCAGTCATGTCTGACCTCCGCTGACTAAAATAAAGCAATTAATTCCATCGATACTCAGGTTTAACAAGGAATGTTCTAGATGACTCATGCTGGAATAGGTCAAAACTAACACTTCTGGTTGCTTTGTGGTAATTCATACAACTTTTACATTGATCAGTTTACTCTAGTTCCCTTTCTGTTATAGAGTGGAAGTAAACTGAGGTCTTAAATCAGGTGTAGAAGCCAAATAAAATCACTTTAATGCTAATCCATTACTAAGTGCTTGGATTACCTATACTTGTGAGACATCCTGTAGTACCCAATGCATTATCTGCTTAGGTGACTGTAAAGATAAAACATATTTTTTTTAATTGCATTTGTTAAAAAGTCTGACTATTTTAGTCCACATGAACTATGTGTGCTGATGTTTTTGTATGAATGATGTTTAGATTACAGAAACTCTCTTGTTTTTTTCTACTTCTCTCTGTCCCGCCCTCTCTCTTTCATTTATGTGTGTGTCAACCTTTTATATTGTTGTAAGGACACAAGGATAGATCTTCACAAATAAATTGTTTTTGTTTACTTTGAAAAAAACAATTGGTTATTGAAGTTAAGGTTGGGATTAGGTGTATAATTAATTAGAAACAGTAATATTATGGTAATGGAAAGTCCCGACAACGATAGAAAGACATACTTTTGTGTGTGTGTGTGTGTGTGTGTGTGTGTGTGTGTGTGTGTGTGTGTGTGTGTGTGTGAGTGTGGGCATGCAGGCCCTCCCTATTTACCGACATCTTGTAAAACCAGTTTTGCAGATCCTTTCCTGTGTAACATTCTGATGAAAAACACCTTGTGTGTGTGTCCATGTTGTGTCACGTTCAGAGTCCATGTTTAGCTAAGATGAATGTGACTGTAACAAAATGGCTGCTCGGAAATAGGACTGGCTTAAACACATTATACGTTACAAACAGAGTGAAACAGAGTATTGAAATGAAACATTGAAAGAAATAGTAAAGCATATATAACTTGTAAACATTGTGAAAATGGTATGAAAATAGTATTATATGAAAACATTTAATTTTACAGATAGCCATAACTGTATTACTAGTATTGATATGTCTAAACCCAGTATTTGATAACTTCATCTTTGACAAGCGTCACCCTAAAACTATGCAACAGTCAGTAGAACTTTTTTACAACAAAAAACACAATGTGAAATATTCTTCCTTCACAGGATAGTGAAAGCTGGACGACACTGCTTGGAGTTAAGTATCGGGGTCATTGTGTTGGTTGTCATGTTTGTTTGTTTGTTTGGTTTGATCTAACATCGCTATCAGCATAAGTCACCATTTCAGCAACACACACAAGATTATCTCAAGTCATATACAGTATATACACACACTCAAGTCAGTGGCAATTTAGCATAATCAATTAACCCAATACATTTATCATTGGACTGTGGGAGGAAAGCAGAGGTCCTGGAGGAAACCCATGCAAACTTCACTCCAGGCCACTCCACTCTGTGATTGAACCCTTCTATCCACCATGCTGCCTTGTCCTATCATTTGTGTGAACTATCTCACATATGAAACCTACAGCCCCCACTTATCCTGGTCAGTTTTGTTGTTGGCCATCTGGATCAGGTACACCCTGGTCCTGAACACCATCACTGGGACTGTGGTGGCCTAGTGGATAAGATACTAGATTATAGACCAGATGGTTCATGGTTCAAACCCCACCTCTTCCAATCTGCCACTATTGGGCTCTTGAGCAAGGCACTTAACCTACAATTGCTTGGACTGTAAAATAATGTCAACTGTAAGTTGCTCTGGATAACAGTGTCTGCTAAATGCAGTAAATGAACTTCACATTGCAATTCCCACCAACTCAGGTCCTGAGGAACTACCAACAGTTGGCTCTTAGCACGTTAGCACCTAGGTATTTTAATATTTCAGCACATTTAAATGCTTTACTGAGACCTTGTATTTTTTATTAATGCCCAATTCAATTTTAGCTATAACACATTATCATTTCTGAAAGTAAAATATTGACTGGCTGAAGAAACATTTCAGTAGTACACGTTATTTGGAACATACAACGTGCAAATTCAAAATCTCCTACTCTCAGTTGCAACACAAAACAACACACTGCTCTGGCTGCCTGACCGAACAAGCTGAAACCTGATTGGTGGGCGTGGTTTGCGCAGCTCGCGCTTCTGTAGTCCTAATAGACGCTAACCTGAGGCAGTACTTGTTTTGTTTCATGCGTCCAAACTTCTGCTATTAATACGATGGCAAATCCGGTCTTTACAATGTTTTTTGCAGGTGAGTACTGTTTTTACTTTCTGTCTGTTTTCTTTTGAGATATCAAAATTATAACCGTATGTAAAGAATTAGAGTGAGGTTTGAGGAAGTTTATAACCCTTGTTACTTTGCGGTCAGAAATGGCACGCTGGTGACGAGATTTTTATGATAGGAAAGGGCGCTAAAAGAGGTTATTTTTAAATGGCATAATATGGAGAGTATTATTTGGCCAAAAAATATTTGCCAAGAATTTGCCAATTCGAATCTAAACCCAAGTGAGTAATAAGAAACTAATTACATCCAATGAACTTTAGAAATGTATTAACATTACGGGCATTGCTTTATTCATTGCTTTCGGAATATTTTCAGTGAAATATATGTAGGCAAACGGTAAAGAGTTTACGCACAAAAAAATTAAACCAAGTCGGTTTTGCACAATTATTCTTGGACGGTACGCCATATTGGTTGAACCAAGGCGTTGGCTCATATAACGCTTCTTTCAGATACCCAATTTTCTACAAGACTTAAGTAGTTAAGTAGGGTTTGAATGGTCCATCAAAAAACCTTAACAGCTCATATAAAATGATGATTATTATTTAACTTATTATTATTTTAAAACATGTTTGTATTCCATTTGTGCTACAGCTACTTAAAGACAAAATTTGCAGCCCTCCCGCCCTTATAAATTCGCTACGTGTGGTAGTCTGCAAAAATGGACATTTTTATTTAAAGCCACGCATTTTTGAAAGTCATTAATAAATGAAAACATTTTCCATAGACAAAGAAACGGAAGACTGAAATAGATTTGAATAAACATTCACACAATTGTATTTCTATAATAAAAGAACTTTTATGATCTATCATCAGCGTGGGGGAGGGGTGGCATTTAAAATGAAATTCCAGTGAAATCTGCATATAATGGGAATGTTTAAAACACCATCAACATTTTTTAATAATTCTGAACAGGCATGTATAAAATGACTAACAAAAATATGGTCCCATTTTAGAATGCGCTTTTTATTGCCACTTTTCCATCAGTAAAAAAAAACTGCATGTATATAAAAGATGGCTGTTCATATGAATAAAGACTATAACAATCAAATGATCGGTAAATGATCGATAGATTATATGTTTTTTTTACTTTCAGAAATGTTTTTCATAACATATTTTATCCAGATACAACCATTATATACACTCATTGCTCATTTTATTAGGTACACCACCATGTTTCTACGCTCATTGTCCATTTTTATCAGTTCCACTTACTATACAGATGCACGTTGTAGTTCTACAATTAGACACTGTAGTCCACCTGTTTCTCCTCTTTTCTCTGCACTCTGATGGTCAGGATCAGCACAGATCAGGTACAATTCAGATGGTGGATCATTTTTAGCACTACAGTGACATTGATGTGGTGCTGTGTTAGTGTTTTGCTGGTGCTACTGGATCAGATGAAGCTGTGCTGTGGGTTTGTTGAAACAGTGTACAGTTTTTTTAATCACTCTGCTCTCTACTAGACACATGTACCACCTTATAAATGTAAAGTCACAGTCAGTAGCTCAGTTGTTGTTACAGAGTTTGTGTCAGTTATCCTCTAATCCTTCATCAGTGCTCTCTGGATGCTGCCTGCAGGATATTGGTGGCTTGGGATGTGCGATATGGCGATTTATATATTGCCTGATGGTAGAAAAACGTTCGTTAAGGTGATGCAAACCTATAATAACATAAACCCCAGACAAACAAACGCGTCACACACACTAAATGAATAAACACGTACATCAACGTACAATATTTAAATGAGTAGCTAAGATAACTGTACATTGAAAGAAACAGTAATAATAAAATAATTATAAATAAACAAAAAGAAATGAAAAACCAAATACTATAAAATAAATAGAGAAAGAAAATCAAGCCTCCCCCACTCCCTTCGACCACTAGATCCGAAAGATTTTCAAAATAAGTAATGAAAGGCTGACATGTCTCATCAAATATTGAAGTAGATCCCCTAAGACCAAACTTGATCTTTTCTAGGCTAAGAAAAAAGGTCACGTCTTTTAGCCACAATGCATATGAAGGTGGTGTAACCGATTTCCAACCCAATAGAATCCTCCGTCTAGCTAACAATAGAGTAAAGGCTATGACCTTACAGTCGCCAATCGTGCACAGAGCGGTGTCCTCAGGCTCACCAAAAATCTCCCACAGGGGGTCAGGAACCAATTTCAGCTTAAATATTATTGATAGAGTAGTGAAAATGAACTTGTTTAGATCTTTGCAGGACCAAAGCTTGTCAGGTCAGCGGAATCAGAGTGACACTGCAAGCATGCAACATCAGCGCTTGGAATCGGCTTGGGATTTAGTTGACCCTTTGAACTGTGCCCAAATTCTCAGGGTTGACAAGATCACAGGGTTGTCCGAAAATTTCTCTCGGGGCATAGGGAGAGCTAAAAAATACCAGAGCTGGCAAGAAGGTAGAATTGCAGGATAGGGACTCTGCTTTGAACCAGTCTGTATCTGGAGAGTGTATCCAAAGATCTTCTGCACATTAGTGACCAAATTCTGGGTTTCTGAAGAACAGATCTCCCAATCCGAGGGACCCTCCCTGACCATATAAAACTAGAGATAGACCTGTCAATTCCTTTAAAAAGGGATCTGGGTAGGAAAACAGGAAGGCATTGAAACAAAAACAAGAATTTAGGTAAGATGTTCATTTTTACACATCATTACAGCATTCATTTTTGCAATCAGAGGAGGAAAGTTTGCAAGCACAATGAAGGACATGTCATGTGTAATGTTAATGCCTAGGTATCTAAAACCATCAGTTGATAGATGAAACAGAATATCAGCTTTAGTTAGACAACAGGCTACGTGGTTTACCAGAAAGCATTTGCTTTTCTGAAAGTTTAATTTGTATCCTGAGAAAGAGCCAAATACTTTCAAAATAGGTTCTGATACTGGTATTGTTTCTAGAGGATCTCTGAGGTAGAGCAGCAAGTCATCTGCATAAAGAGACTTTGTTCTCCAAAACTTGTCGCAAAATACCTTTTCAGAGCGGGGAGGAACGAAGGGCAATTGACAAAGGCTCCAGTGCTAAGGCAAAAAGCAAAGGGGACAGAGGGCAACCTTGACGTGTTCCACAGAATAAGGGAAAATAAATAGAGTGAACCGAATTAGCAATTATACTGGCCTTTGGAGCATTATACAACAGTTTAATCCAAGAAATTAATTTGCTACCAAACCCAAATTTAGCCAAAACAAAAAATGTAATCATATTCAATGCAATCGAATTCTGCATCCAATGAGACAACCACCTCTAGAACTTGGGGGAAAAATTGGGAGTAAAAATTACATCCAACAGTTTACGGATGTTAAAAAATAAGTGCGGTTCTTTAATAAAACCTGTTTGTTCCTCTGAAGAAATCAATAGTAAAATGTTTTCGATACGTTTGACCAGAATCTTAATTTTATGCTCAAAGCATAAAAGACTTATAGGCTTGGGTCTTTGTCTTTCTTTAGTAAGAGTGAAATGGTTGCTTGAGTTATTGTCAATGGTAATTGACCAATTGGTGAAGGGAATTATTAAACATGTCTAGTAGAAGTGGAGCGAGCTTATCACTAAATTTCTTATAGAATTCAATGCCAAACCCATTAGGGGACATACCGTTTTTCATAGATCTACTGATATTTCCTGTATGGAAATTGGATTTATAAGTTCATTAATTGCTGATGGCTCTAAAGAAGGTATTTCAAGGTTATTTATGAATGAATGCCTTTAGTCAACATTAGAACTCTCCGACTCATACAGTGTAATATTTAGTATTGTGTAGTATTTTTCAAAAAGTTTATTAATGGTCCTTGTGTTGGTGAGCAAATTTCCCGTGTCATCCATAATAATCTGGGGGATCAATCTAGAAGCTGTCTGCCTTTTTCGTTGGTGTGCCAGAAGACAATTGTTTTTATTCATAAATATATTCATTAAAAAGTCCTGAGAAAAGTAAGATAAGGGCTTCGGCCTTTTTAGTGGAAAGCAAATTCTATTCTGCCTGAAGTTTAAGGCGTTTTATATACATCACTGAAGAGGGGTTTAGGGCCATCTGCCTATCCAAAACTGATATGGACATTGACTGGTCTTCTGTTTTAGCTTGGTCTTCTTTTTGTATGCTCAGTAGGAAATTGTCGCCCCGTATAAGCGTTTTAAGATATTCCCACAATATGGAATTGGATATAGTCAGATTTAGTAGTAACCAAAACTCCTGGGTCAGGAGTAAAGCATTAAAACGCCATGGGGCTCTTTTCTTCTCTTCTCAGTTGTAAGAACCAATTGTACTGGCCCATGGTCAAAGATTCCAATAGGTAAATAATCTATGCTTTCTACGAACTCTGAAAGATGCTGATCTATAAAAAAGTAATCCATGCGAGAGAATGAACGGTGAGGTTGCAAGAAAAAGGAAAAAGATTTAGCTGAAAGATACTGAAGTCCCCATTGATTGATGCATCCATTCTCCTCCATGAGTCAAAGATTGGGCCATTTTAGAAATGGGAGTGCACCTAGCCACAGACTGATCTAGCACAGGATTCACTACAGAGTTGAGATCACCTCCAAAAATACGTTTGTGTGTTCAGGTCGGGGAGTTTAGAAAAAACCAGATTCATAAAATCTCCATCGTCCCAGTTTGGAGCAGATACATTAACGAGTAAGACAGATTTAAAAAAGAAAGCCTGAAACGATAATATATCTGCCGTTTTTGTCAGTCAGGATATTTGAGGGCGTAAATCGAACCCTTTTATTAAGTAGGATAGCGACAACCCTGGATCTTGAGTTAAAATTGGAATGGAATAATCTGATCAGATGAGTTTCTTGTAGAAATATAATATCAGCATTCAACTGTTTAAGATGGGAAAATGTTTTGACATTTTTGATGGGAGACTGCAAGCCTTTTACATTCCATGAAATAAACCTCTGCAACCTACATTCATCAAAAACTATCAAGGAAAGAAATAAATTTGGTAGGTACTAAATATATGGAAATATCAATAGAAGAGGGGGAACCAGAGGAGGGAGGAATGAACCAAAAACTTAATTAATTAAATAAAAAGGAATCAGACAGAAAAGAACAATATACACACACACACACACACACACACACACACACACACACACACACAAGCACCCCAACACTCGAGCTCAACCCAACAAATGAACCATCCTGAAGAAAACCTACCGGCAACAATCAAATTCTATAACTACAACCAAAGGCGCAGTTTCATCGACTGCTCGTTCTTCCTCCGTTGCACTCACTGAGCGAACACTTTCCGGAATCCCGGAAGGAAAGTAACAAGGCTCCGTGGCCGACTTGGCATCGCCCAGTGTAGCTGTCTTAGCAGCAATGGTGGGGCTGCGTGTTGTGGAGTTGCCTTCGAAGTAGTTTTTTCTTTTGAGATTGCGAGACATCTTGTTTTCTATTGCGCTGTCATAGACTATCCAACTTGTCCCTTATCGGAATTTAACTGAAAGTAGTTAAATATGCTTATTTCTGGTCGAATGTGCACAATTTGCGGGAGCCGAGGCGTCGCACGTCTACTCCAACTCTAAAATCACCCGGAAGTCCAGAAAAGGGTTATTTCTAACAGGAGAGACCAATGGTCTTCGGTTTGAAGACTGTGACATGGACTAGAAACTCGTACCACACCTGCTATGCCACAAATCAGTTCCCATGATGGACTCAAACACAACAAACCTCTCTTACCATGTATTAGACATGCATCAATTGATCGCCCTGTGGCCAGTAATAAAAGGAAACTTTTATTAGTGTGAACAACGGTGGTCGGATCAGTCTCTTATAACCGGTTATTTTTCAGTGCTTAACTTAACCCTGCTTATCTAACACAACCTCACAGCACAGTGCTTTTAATAATTTTGCTGTTTATGTTTAGAGTCTAAACACAGCTCAGTGGTTTGCAGTCTCCGCTTTCTTTCTTTAGGAATGAAGTTTCAATTTAATCAAAAGTTGAACAAAAATGTTTCTTTATGCTGTAATTTATGAAGCTTAGAAAGAAAGAAAATTGGTATTTTCTGGGCATTGTGCTGTCTGATTCGCCTCCCAAATAGTACCTGATCTGTGGGGGTCCTGATCATGAGAGAACAGAGTAAAAGGGACTAACAATGTATAAATAAACAGATGAACTGCTGTAGTCGTAGAACTACAAAATGCTTCTATATGAGAAGTCCTACTGATAAAAAATAATGTAGAAACATCAAGGCGTTTCTTATAAAATGATTGGTGAATGTATGTGGTGGGTGTACCTGGTCAGCAAATGCGATCACCATATTGTTGTACCTACTAAATGGTGAGTATGTTATTAAACTTCCGAATATTGCCATTGATCTTCAACTCCCTTCAAAGCTGGTGCTTTTGAACAGTGACCCTTGCTATGTGCAGTTCTTTTTGCAGCGTGCTCCGCTCACTCCTGACCCTAAGTTTTCATCCTCACAACACACATGCACATACACAAAAGGTGCTTCAGCTCCTTCACCATCCATGCTTTGATTCACTCACTAAGCATGTCAGCTGCAGTTAAAACTACACAAGTAGGGCTGCAACTAACGATTATTTTAATAATCGAATAATCGGTCTTTTTTTTTTTTTTTTTTTTTTTTTCCTTCGGTTAATCGATGAATTGGATATAAAAAAATTTTTTTTCCATGTCTTTAATCGGAAATAGAGCATTAAATAGCAGAGAAAATACGTGCTTACAAAAATTAAATAATAATAAATTAAATTCAATAAAACTTAAAACTGCTGTTGTTTTCTGGAATGAGAGACAGTATAGCATGAGTATAGATAGGTCAATAAACGTTTTATTTACAGCATTAGGTTAAAGCAAGCAAGTAAGTAACAAAAGTGCTAAAGCTAAGAGATACACACATTGGCACTAAATGTAACATAGTGTATAAATACCTAATTACACTAATTAGAGTAGCTCAAATATGTTACTTTAATCCCTGTCTAAATGCAATTTATCCTGCCTATACAGTGCAGTGTCTTCACTCATACTCTGTCCGAAAATGACAACTTAAGCTTAATTATTAATTTCATCTGTGTACACGTTATATTTATTTATAAAACACATAAACACTGCTTAAACTAATTACACTTAAGGTAAAAGTAACACACACGTACTCCATCACTGCCATTATTCGGTTAACATGCAAAAACAGCATAAACGTGCTATGCTATGCCAGTTCACATGGTAATCCTCATCCGTTTGCTCCTGTGCCAAGTCAAATCAATTTAGCAAAGCTTGCATGTTACACATTTCTTAGTTCTGTGACGCATGAAGTGCTCCCACACTTTTGAAGATTTAAGCTGAACCTTCTTCTCTGCGTCATGTTTCTTTTGTAGAATGTATTCACTTCTGAATGTTGTGCTCTTCGGACTCACTATATAATATTAATACTGTGAGTTACTTCTAGTAATCATTCAGGGACACGAGGATGCAGTACAACTCTTTTACTTGGTAACTGAACAGCATGTACAACAAGTAGCCATTAGCCACTCTACATGGTGCTAGTGACAGTCTCACATAATCGAGCAGTGTTCGCTCGTATACACCACACTTAATGTTCAACTCATTTAGAAATTTCCGTGTCGCTTTGTTCAAGTCGTTCTTATTTATTTTTTCCTGCGGTTATGAAGCGCCACAGGTGACTTAAGCGGATATGTCACGGCGAGTAAGACACAAATAGTGTGACCCAACGAATCGATAATTAAATTAGTTGCCAACACTTTTAATAATCAAATTTTGTCGATTTGTTGTTGTAGCCCTATACACAAGTACTCTTCAATAAGTGCGAGTCTGATTTTAACCAAATTACCAACAAGACATCTTTTAATAAGATTAAAATCGGTATCTAATTATTATTTATAACTTAGTTTAGCTGCAGTTTCTGCTAGTGTGATGCTATAAAAATGAGACTGGCGAAAAAATTAGTATATTTATTTTGAGGCATTGTAGGACTAGTGGCAGCACGGTGGCTCAGTCGGTACAAGGAGGTCACCGTAAGAAGGTCCTGGGTTCAATCTCCACGCAGAGGATTAAGTGGATAAGGATTAAGAATGAACCTGTGGGTCTATGGGCTGTCAATAAAAAGATAAACTTTCTCTCATCTAGTCTAATGTGTTCTGTGAATACATTAATAATGTAACGTACTGAACAGTGAAGAACTAAAATTATGTTTGGGGGAAAAAATATGACTTTTGATAGAGATGGTGTAAGTGAAACTTTTAGGCTGCCTACTGCTTGTTTACATTTCAGAATTATAGATGTGAGCTAATACAGTCTCTGATTGGGAAACTTGAACTCAAATTTAAGCCATTGTACCATTAGGCATGTATTTATAGAAACTTACAAGTACACCAACTCAATAAATGCTAATGTAGTGTGCTAATTGACGGCAATTGATGCAGTAGTAGTATTAGACCATGTTTACTCCCCATACAGGTTAAAACAAATCTGGTTCCTTTCTAATATTTAAAAATCCCCAGCCAAAATCCCCACTTAAAGTGACTTCCCTTATTTACTCTATCATTAAAGTTCACTCTTTACCCCTTTTTGTCTACCAAATCATTCCATCCATATGTCATCTTTTAATTCTGTGCTTTTTTTTTTTTAGGTTGCCGGATTCTGGTGCATTATTGGATTTAAAATATTGTGCAGTCTAAATAAAAGTTCTAATGAATTCCCAATTAACTTTAACAGATATTAATGGTTACTTCTCTTCCAGGCTGTGTGTGTTTCACAATGATTCATCTAATGTCAGCTTTAAATGTGGACATCCCAGAAGCATTGTATGAAGTTCCACGAGGAGGAAGCATCACAATACAATGCCTTTTTAAACCCCAGAAAGTGCCCATCAAAAGCCTCATCGTCACATGGCTGGCCAAAGCAGACAATCCCAATGATCCTGATGTAATTTGTGACCTCCAGCTAATTTGTTTTTTTTTAATACTGTTTTATTACATTTTATTCTTGAATATATATATTTTCATTTTATTTAGAATTTAGTGGCAAGCTCTTAAAACACTATTTTTTATTATATTGTACCATGACTGCTTTATATTTTTAAAAGTATTTGCAGGTTGCATTATTTGCTGAATATAAGTTATATTAAACAATAGTTTATTACTAGTCTCCCTTAAAAGCAGGTTTTGACTTTGAAATGTGTTTACATA
Organism: Parotocinclus haroldoi; assembly: GCA_034779995.1. Classification (NCBI taxonomy): domain Eukaryota; kingdom Metazoa; phylum Chordata; class Actinopteri; order Siluriformes; family Loricariidae; genus Parotocinclus; species Parotocinclus haroldoi. Next base: position 21,040 of record JAUZST010067995.1, on the reverse strand, counting down.
TATCGCTGATCTTTATTGTTTATTAAAATAAAACCTCACAGTATGCAAATGTTCTAGATCAACACGACTGACATTCTGCTGTTATGCACAATTCATCAGCATATGTTTAAATCTATCTTTTTTTCATTTTTGTACACTATAGATTGACATTCTTGCATACTACTTTTTTGATAATGGAGGTCCAAATGAAAATGTGGATGTCGGTGAAATGTATGCTGAAAGGGCAACTCATCAGCAAAACATTACAAAAGGAGTAGCAAACTTGACACTCAAAGCCGTAACTTCAAATGACAATCGAGTGTTTGAGTGCAAAGTCCAAATCCCTGGTGACAGTACAGGAAAACTTAAAGATACCACAAGATTGGTGGTTTTAGGTAAGTGCAGACCCTAAGAAGTACTGATTAGGCATTAGATTGAAACAGTTTAAGATTAATCTCATTTTTACCTTAGCTTTTGGCTATATTTTTATATAATTTCGTTATATAATGCAACATATTTATATTTATTTAAAAGTGCAAAACTTGAATTATACAGTCTTGTTTGTTTATTTGTATTAGTTTATTTCATTTTGCTATTGCCATCAGTTGCCAGTTTGACAGACACATGGTTACATCAAAAGTCATGCATACATAATTGTCCTTTCAGTTTGTTCGCATTTCATGTTGCTGCTTTCTGCTAAAATGAAAAAGCATCAAGCATTTCCTTATCTTTCTGCATTCAATAGGTAAATAGCAGCGAAAACAGAATCTTAATTCCTGCAAATTTATTAAAAAGGTAAAACTAAAATTGCACTGACGTGTATTGAGAACCTTTACTCAGTACTTTGCTGGCGCACCTTTATAGTGATGACAGGTTCCAGGATTTTCTACTGTGGTTCTGTGTAGTGTGTAGGTATTGTATTAAAATTTGATTTAATCAGACCAGAGGATCTTGGGATTCTCAAGAGTCTGATAGTCCTTTAAATGCTTCGCCCTCTCAAACTCCAGGTGGTCTTTCATGGTACTGAGGAGAGGCTTCTGTCAGGCCACTTTGTCATAAAACCCAGATTGGTGGAGTGCCGTTGGAAATTTCTCCCATCTGTACACAGGGTCTTTGGAACTCAGCCAAAGTGACCATTGGGTTCTTGGTCACCTCTCTTAGTATGACGATATTTCACCGTATCAGCGTATATTTTATCGTGCATGATGAAGAGCGATATCAAAGATATCATCAGTGCTTGATGAACACTTAAAATCTGAACTTTTCATTATTACATTTCATTATCTAATTAGTCCTATGTAATCAGATAAAGTGCAGTACATCTTTAAATACAAGTAAATGTGTAGTGGTTATTGGACAATACGCCGCCTAGCCAAAAAACAATGTCACGCGTTTCTTTGGACCACCTTTTGATTTGATTATTATATTGGACCACCTTTTGATTATTATACATTCGCTGTGGCATTGATTCCAGAAGATTCTGCAATGTCACATTTATTTATGTCCAGAGTTGCATTATTTTTCAAGATCTTGTATTGATATTGGGTTATTTGGACCACTGCACAAAGTCCTCTTTGGCATATCCCAACGATTCTCAATGGGGTTCAGACAAGTCCTGTCCAATTAGCAGAATTTACTCTAGATTGAATCAGGATGTGGAAACATCTCAAACATCATCAAGACAAATGGGAGGCCACTAGAATAGTGCCATAGCAAAGGGTCTGATCACTTGTATCCATGCAAAATATTTTCATTTTTAGTACGTCTACAAATATTTCCAAAATTCTGTTTTCACATTGTTATGGGGTATTGCGTGCAGAATGAAAGAAGTTCTTTTTTTTTTAATTATTTATTTTAGCATATTGCCACAACATCATAACCTCTACACACCCTCAGATTTGGCCAGTTTAGTATACAGTTAACCTAATGGACTTAACTTTGTGTAGAATGATAACTTTTTGGAAGTAAGCCCCTTTTCTTATATTTTGCTGCACCTTAATGCTGATTTAAATAATGTTCTTCTTCATTTGCCAGTTGCTCCCTCCAAACCCATCTGTACCATTCAGGGAACCCCAGAGTTTTTCCACAATATCACCCTGAACTGCCGTTCAGAAGAGGGAACACCAGCACCAGAGTACAAGTGGCAAAGATATGATTTCACTGATAAACCCCAGCCGAATCCCTTGAGGACTACAGAAGGTGTGTATCTGTTCCTTTATATAAGACATCGTGTAAATGCTGTGTAAATGTGTATTTGGGACAATGATACTCATGCATTATGTTACTTGACTTTAAAGATTTGTATGTTTCTGTTTAGTGAATGGAGTTTTATCACTTTACAATATCTCGACGGACACTGACGGTTATTACGTCTGCGAATCAAAGAATAAAGTTGACTCTGCAAAGTGTAATATGACTTTGGCAGTCAGACAGGGTAATGTTTTACTTTTTGTCTAAGTTTTCTTTAGCCACACAGGAAAGTTTGTGATGCGCGTTTCTCCTTTCCCGTTATTTCCATAGCCTCCATGAACATTGCATCTACGGCTGGGATCATTGGAGGTTGTGTGGCTGCTCTCCTACTTCTATTAGTTATTATCTGCTGCTGCTGTCGTCGCCGTAATAAAAAGGACCAATCTGAGGAATATTCTATGGGGTAGGCCATAACTTCTTGTGTAAGCGCTATACCTGTGCAACGCCTGTGCCAGGATGCTACATGCAGAAATTTGCAGTGTTGACATGATAAACCTTTTTTGCTGAGCTTACCTTAATCGCTGGCTGGTATAACCTTTTAAAAAAATATGGAAAATATTTTGTGCTCAAGGGTTTTATCCTGGTATTGTTTTTGGTGTTTGTCTAATATACTCACCAGTCAATCTTTTAGGTAAACGTCATTGTTTATACACTCGCTGTACATTTGATCTATTCCACTTACTGGAGTGTGTGTCCCGGAGTGTGTGTCCCGGAGTGTGTGTCCCGGAGTGTGTGTCCCGGAGTGTGTGTCCCGGAGTGTGTGTGCCCATACAATTGAAGACTGGAGTCCATCTGTTTCTTTAAATACTTTTAGTACCCTAGTACAATTTACTCTGATCTTTAATGGTAGGGTTCACCTCAGCTCAGGTACCCAATTTCGTAGTGGATCATTCTCTGCACTTTAGTGTCACTACCGATGGTGTTTATGCTTTCCTGTGTGGTTTTCTGATATAAGACACAGAGGTGCTGCTAGAACTTTGAAAAATGCCTCGGTTTCTCTGTGGGATTGTAAATATTCCACCTACCAAAAATGCCCAGCCACTAGCTTTCTGTAGGCAGTGTTCTGTAAGCACTGATCAAGGATTAGAGGATGCTTGACACAAACTGTGCAACGACCAATGAGCTGCTGTCTCTGACTTTTCATCCAAGGCGGAGCAATACGGTATATGTTTAATATAGTGCACAGTGAATGAACACCACCAACAAAACACACGCTCACCACCAGCACGCCTGTGTCGCTCAGTGCTAAGAATGATCCACTAACCAAATAGTACTTGATCTGTGGAGGTCCTGATTTTTAGAGAACAAAGTAAAAGGGAATAATAAAGTGTGGAGAGACACCGATTGACCACAGTCTGTAATTGTGGAACTTCAAAGTGCATCTATATGGTAAGTGGAACCGATAAGAGCACACAGTGTGTGCGCGCACAGAAATAAGGAAGTGTACCCAATAAAGTCATGGGTGAGTGTACATGCACACAGTTGCAAAAGAAGGTTGTGAATAAAATGTCATATTTAACCCATCAGTCCATATGTGGTTTGGATTTAAATTGCAGACCTTTTGCATAAACTAAACAAATAATTACATTTGATATGTTCAGTAAAAATATTATTTGCAAGGAGGTTATGCCTAGAAGCATCTGAACCTTGCATTTTATAACTGGTATAACCTTCATAGCAGAAAGCTTATTCCCTGTAACTGCTCAGTAGCCAACCTTGTCAGGAGATGCATTGCAGGAAAGCTTGCATCCCACAGTTGCAGTTATTTTGTAATGAGTAACAATCACACCCTGTAGAGAATATTTGGTCTCACGTTTTGACTCATTGGGGGAAATATTTTTCAGCTACCTGTCAACTGATTGGATTAACCACCATTTGAGTGGTACAGCAGTGATTATTTTTATGTAAGAAGCCATCTACAGGTTTAACAAAGAGAGAGGCTATCCTGTACGAAGGGACTTTTAGTAAGTTCATTTTTGTTGGTAATTTCCTGGCCAATTGGCTGATTAGTCCTTCAACAGCTTAAATTTGGGGCTTGGTGTTGAATGTTTTGGCAGCGTGAACGAAATATACATTTAATTGGCACATCATCGCACCAGTTTCAGTCACTGACAGCAGTGACTCTCTTGCTTACTTGTGATCCTGGTGATTGTCTGTCATTGTAAACGTTATGCTTTTATTCTGAAGTAGTAGTAAATTGGGGTTTAAGTGCTCAGATGAAGAATAATATGAGCAAAAATGAGAAATGTGTAGTAACATCCACTTCTTGGCACAGCTGGGGATGTGTTAGTGTCAGTGGGTGCCCAAACAGGGTGGGGCCAGGCATTCAGGATGCATGCCAGGGCCATAGCATGGCTATGCATAGCATTTCCAGGGCTGTCACCTACCAACACTTATCTGGCACTCCTTTGCCATGCCTCTGTGGCTTGTGGGATAGCAAGATTTTCCCAGTCATGGTTACACTTCTGAGATATAGTATGAGGGTAAGGGGTTTGTAACATCTTACGAGGTTAAACTTTCATCAAAGCATTGACCTCAACAATAAAAGGTCTGGGACTGGGATGCCATAATATGGGTAGTGGTGAAAGCCATCTCTGACATCTGGATAGTCTGGTCAGCTTGGGGGTAGGTGTTCTACTTCATGGTGTGGCTTTTACTGTTAAAAAGTCATGCAAGAAGACGTGATACTTCCACAACCCTAAATCATAAAAACATGGGATGATATAACAACTGTAAAAAACACACGCATTGTTCCTCACATTTACTTTGACTTTTATTTTATTGCAGATAATATTTTGTAAAAGACAAAGCAACAAAATGGTGTGACTTTAAGTGTAGTCCACAGGTGATTATAATCATTATTTATTTCAAAATTAGTATCTCTGAGGAGTAATGATGGGCGGACGATCTATAGTTTGTCAACAGCAGTGAGGAAGTTATTGAAATGTTTTAAACAATGTTCCTAAAAGAAACATTGTAAGGCATTTGCATATTTCAACATCTGCAGTGTAATATCATTAAACAATTCAGTGAATCTGAATGAATGTGGAAGGGTGCAAGCATAAACTGAAAAGGCGTGATCTCTGATCCCTCAGATGGCATTAAGAACCATCATTCATAAATAGCTGATATAACCACTTGGGTAAGGGATAACGTCAGGTTCTAAGCTTTGTGTAGGACTGACATGGTGTGAAAGAGGGCGGTATTAAACTGCTCCAGGGCTTCTGGTACTAATGGTAGGGGATATTCGAGTTGCTTTATACAGGCTTCAGTTAGGAATCTTGTTTTAGCACAAAAACATAGCACACTGTGGCTGACATTGGGCAAATAAAACCTTGTTTCAGGGTCTTCCACAGCAGCCACAAGGAGGAATGTATGTGCACAAATGAGTTAGATAGATGGGTACAGTGCTAGAAATTGTAACTGAACCATGACTCAAGTTTGTAGTTGATGCCAAGATAAAGAACCATAGAGTCTTCTATGAACTGGAAGGTGATGAAGTATGATAGTATGACATCCCAAGCTGAGGCCAGGTACTACCCTGAAAAACTTTCACTTCTTGGAAAAAATCCTCAGCCATGAATCTTGGTGCAGAAACGGAAAACGGATGACGCAATGGCTGGAATAATGCTGCGAGGACAGATGTTGATTTAGGTTTATTGTTAGTTCAAGTTTATTCAGGGATAGTAAAATGGTAGAAAGAGTTGCCTCATTCCAGTCCTAATCAGATGTGAACCTATGAACCTTTGATACAAATGGCATAGCTCCCTGTTGTAGCAGGTCCACACTGCTTTGACTGTTGTAAATTTTAATTATGCAATGAAGGTAATTACTCACCACTGACCAGATCATGTTGGCCTATGCTAGTGCCAAACCAGTGAGCAAAGACATGATGAGGGTGATGAGCAGCACTGACCAGTTGATTAGCAACTATAAAGAGCATTGTAGTTAGAAACCCTGAGAGCTGTGTGTTATCTTATACTTATTAGGCAACTCTAACTTGAAAAATGTTCCATAACCAAGGTGTCAAGGCAGGTTCTCCCAGAGCTGCTACCCCAGCAGCCGTCTGTTTACTGTTCCCCACCATGGAGATGGCAACAAAGTCAACTGCCACATTGGGGAAAGAGCAGAGACGAGAATATGCAACAATCGGAGAATACTCGGAAACGTATTAGCAACGTGACAGAAGTAAACTAAAAATTGTTTTAAAATAAATTAAATGAACCGCTGTGCCAAGCCTGAAAGCTAACACACTGGTCTAACCAGACAGGAGTGTTCCTGGAGTAATATTGGAATAATATTCATTTTCTTATCTATCTAGTCTTATCTAGTTTTTGCATTACTAATTGCCATGGCAAAAAAATGGCCACACTTCTTCTTTTGCAACGTGTGTTTGTGGTCACTGTACTTTGGTTCTACAATTACAGACTTTACTTGTAATCTGTTTCTCTACATACTTGGTTCGTCTCCTTTACTCTGTTCTGGTCAGGGCCACCACAGGTCATGTACTGTTTGGGTGGTGAGTGCTGAGAATGATCCACCACCACAATAGTACCTGAACTGTGGTGATCCTGTGCAGTATCAGTAATGCTGGTGTGGTGGTGTTTGTGTGAGTTAAACTGGTACCATTAAAACAACAGTACTGTTGTAGTTCTAAAACGATGTACACTCCATGTCAGGAGGCATCCTCTGCCTGTGTAGAGTCTGCATGACCACCTTGTGTCTATATGGATTTTCTCCAGGTTCAAGTGCCTCCCACACTCTCAGTGAGTGTCAGCTTAATTGTTGTTTCCAAAGTGCCCTTAGGGTGCATGTGACCTACGATGAATTGGTGACCTGTCGAGGGCTGTTCCTGCCTTGCACCCTGTGCTACTGGCTAGGCACCAGCTTTCCTGCAACTCTGACAAGGAACAAAGAGATAAGAAAATGAATTCATGAAAATGAATGTTTACTCACTGTCTAATTGATTATAGATATTGACCTTCTTGGTCCACCTTGTAGATATAAAGTCAAAGACAGCAGTTCATCAGTTTATTCATCCTCCAATCCCCCATCCGTGCTCACACAACGCCTACAATATGCAGGTGGCTATACATTTTTGGCTGGTAGACAATGTTCTGTCCAGAATTGATGTGTCTGATCCATCCATACGTGTGCAACACAAACACCACCACTACCACATCAATGTCACTGCAGTGATGAGAATGATCCTAAATAGGTCCTGCTCTGTGCTGGTCCTGTGGGGGTCCATTAGGTAAGAGTTAAGGGGAATAACTAAGTATTTTTCTGTAATTGTAGAAAATGGAGAGACCAGTGGAAAATCAAAGAATAAGCAGAAAATCCACTGAAACTTCTATAGAACGCTAATTGCAGGACTAATTGTAAGCGTTGAAGTTGCATGTTGGAAAGCTCAGATAATCTCAAACTGGTTTCTTGAACATGACAATGAGTACACTGTACTCGGGAAATTTGACATGGATGTGCAGCCATCCATCCATGCACATACAATGTGCAGCAACTGCGTGATGCTGTGATATAGACTAAAATCTCTGCAGTATTTCCTACTCCTTGTTGACTCTGTGCCACAAATGTTTAATGCAAGATTAAAGGCAAAAGTGGTTCCAGTATGAGGAAGGTATCATGAAGTGACCGGTAAGATTAAACAGGTCCTTGTTATTGTTATTTTCGAAGACTTACTCATTGGAGAGTTTCAACTATGTCCCCCCCCCTGTCCCTTTCTAAGAAGTCTGAGTAGCCATGCTTCCTTAATTGGTTTGTATAATGAACGCTGAAAGAGCTCACAAATATCCTCTTGAATCTTGATTTCATAGCGAATGCATCCAGTTGCACTTTGCTCATGCTATGTTTAATACGTTGTTTAATTTGTTGTCTTTAGAGATGCTGATGAATACACAGATAAAGAGCCTCATCTTGAAGAGCACCAAGGAAAAGAGGTAGAGAACAGGCCAGACAGAAGAGAGAAATATAAAGAGCACAGTGACGACCGGAGAGATGACCGTCCTCAGGGTCCACAGAGTGACCGTCAGAGTGACCGTCAGAGTGACCGCTATGATGACCGCCGCAATGACCGCTATGATGACCGTCGAAGTGACCGCTATGATGACCGTTACGATGACCGTCAAAGCGATCGCTATGACGACCGCCGGAATGACCGCTACGACGACCGGCAAGGTGACCGCTACGACGACCGGCAAGGTGACCGCTACGACGACCGGCAAGGTGACCGCTACGACGACCGCCAACGTGACCGTTACGACGACCGTCAAAGCGATCGCTATGACGACCGCCGGAATGACCGCTACGCCGACCGGCAAGGTGACCGCTATGATGATCGCCAACGTGACCGTTATGACGACCGTCGTCGTGACTATCATGATGAGCCACGTGATCATGTGGATGACCGTCGAGATCGCCGTGACTACCCTGATAACCGTGACAGACCCCCCAGTGCACCGCCTAATAAGCCAACAAGGGCTTAAGTATGCACACTGGATCCTTTTTAAAATAGTCTTGTTCACCCCGGGGTGACTTGAAATTGCCAAAAGGTTATTTAGGCTTGCATAAACAAACAAATGCTTGCTTATATATAGTTCTGTAGTTTTAGTGATGCTTTACTAGTTATCTACTTTTAAGTTTTGGTAATGGCAGGCTTACAGTTGTAAATGTGCTTTGCAAAGTGAAAAATGCCTTATGGTGAATAATGTGTGTATATACATCGCTGAAAAAAATAGAGGGAACACTTGAGAGTTGCATTGTGTTGTTTAACACAATGCAACTCCCAAGTGTTCCCTTTATTTTTGGAGCAGTGTATATAACATACATACATATATACATATTTTAAAATTCTCCTATCAAAGGCTAAAACACAGTGCCACTGACGACATCACAATATACAACTCGTAGCTCAAAGACTTTCTTTATAGTACAGGTGGTTTATAAGCAACGCGAGGGTGAATTTTCTTCTCTCTTCTAACAAAACACTGCTTTCTTTGCATTTATAATTGTTTTTAATCTTGTGACCAGATGTATCCAAGTATCGTGAATTTTATAAAAATGATGCGTGTTTATTAAGAAGCGTTTGTGTAGTGGTTTGTGAGCATCAAGAGCCTATGGCGGTTGAAAAATCTGAATTAATTAGATCAAAGGCACTGCCAAAGCACCAGCTGCTTACTCCTCTCAATTATACATGTACAAGCAGCCTCAGTATGTGCTTGTTTCTGAAAGGGCTTTATTCTGAAACTGTAAGAAGGGTGCATTTCAATAATGTGTTATTCAAGTGCAGTGCAGTTCCGTGCCCATTCCTCAGATAAACATCTTCTTTACTTCTTTAATGGTTTAAAAGCTGATACGGCAAATGTTAGAATGTTTCCTTAACATGAGTGTTAATAGCCACTAGTGTCACCAAAAGCTAAACGTGCTTTCCAGAACTAGTAATATTCTATCAAATTGTCTTATGAAGGTTACTTTCAGACATGTACAGTGTACCCTGGTTTATTGCGGGGGTTACGTTCCAGGACCAGCTGCCATCAATGAAAATCTGCTAAGTAGGATCGCTATATCTATTGAAGTATTTATACACTATTTAAGCCGTAGAACTTGCAGAATGTTTGGGTGGTATCATAGGGCTTCAGTGCATTCGGTCTATAATGAAATCTTCACAAACAGTGAACACAACACCACAGATAAAAACGGCAAGTAGCGACTCAGGCGGGCGATGCTCTAGTCTTACTTCTTGTTTTTGGTGTGTATTCATCCACTGAGTAATTTACGCAGCCTTTTATATCTTTGCTCAATGCAAAATACTTTCATCTTATTAATAACAAGAAGCCAAATTTGGCTATATATACACCACTTAAATATGGGTCATATAAATGACAGATGCCCACATACCAGTTTCCTGTCAGGTGTGCTGGGTTGCCAGTTTAAATCAATTTGGTCACATTAGCCAGCAACTAGGGTGAAAGGAACTGTTCAAAAACACAGTTTTTGTCAACTGGTTTTAGTTTGTTGTATAGATTATCACAGTCAGCAGATACTATGTATTTTACTGTGCATTTTACTTTGGGCTGGTTAACATAAACTATAGCAAATACAGCAATTCAGTTCTTAAAGTCGAATATATGTTTTAGCTAGCGCTATATGTATATAGACAGATTTTTATATATATATATATATATAAGAGAGAGAGAGAGATACGTACTTTCTGCACCAGCTGAGGAACTATGGTCTGCCACAGGAACTACTGAGTACTGCTGTTCCATCACAATCTGGTTTGGAGCAGCAACAAAACAAGACCGGAACCAGCTGCAGAGAACAATCAGAACTGCTGAAAAAAATAATTGGTGCTCCTCTGCCCAACCTTGAGGACTTGTACACATCGGGTAGATAAAATCATCACAGACTCCTCACACCTTGGACACAATTTATTTCAGCTTCTTCCCTCTGGTAGGAGATACAGAACAATGCAAACAAAAACTACCAGGCACACAAACAGTTTCTTTCCTCATGCCATCACACTCATTAACACCTGATAGCAGTAACACTGGACTGTAAACCCCATTGCCTAAATGTAGCACATTATTGTTGTTGCACTACAACGCATACTGCACCTTATCCACTAGGGAGTTGCACTGAAAAGGACACTTAACTCATTATATTTGACATATTTATATATAGAGAGACACCATCAACTGGAACCAAATTCCTTGAGTGTGTAAACATACTTGGCGAAAGAAAGCTGATTCTGATACATTATAGATTATATATAGGCTGTGTGTAATGTATTCAAAATTGTTTGGTCATTCCACCACTTAAGCTCATGTGTATCATGCATAGTTATACTCATTACTTAGGGTAATGACGATTATAGTCGTTTTGAACTGAGAAAACAGACACAAGAGGGCGACATCACAGATTTTTTATCTGTCTAATAATAAAGGAAACGTGATTAACTTGGCAATAAAAAGCTAAACTCAAGATCTGCATAGTTTGTCATGTTACCTTAAAATCGGCAAAATAGGGTAAAGTGGTGAAGTAGATGTAAAGTCAGGTTAATTAGCCATTCAAGTATAATCAATAAGACGATGATGGAGCATATTAGTTTTCCAGATAGCTGTAAATGAGACTGCTGAAAAGCGTTTGTTTGTAATTATTCCCTGGTTGGGATGCCGTTGCATTGCAGGTCTAGCAAGGGTTGTTTCTGCAGCACCAGCGATGATCTCTTGACCAGCCAGTTCTGCTTTCTTCTTTCTCCCACATAGCCAATCACACAGTGGAGAAGCAATTGTTTGAACTCTTGCTGATTTTGTAAGTTTGTTCTAAATTTTATTATAGCCTGAGAGAAAATCCAGAAAATTACATTGTATAAAATATATAAATTTATTTGAATTTTGCATATAGAAATAAGTATTTGATCCCCTACCAAACATTAAGTTTTGGCTCCTACAGACCAGTTAGATGCTCCTAATTAACTTGTTACCGGCATTAAAGACAGCTGTCTTAAATTGTCACCTGTATAAAAGACACCTGTCCACAGACTCAATTAATCAGACTCAAACCTTTCTAACATGGGCAAGACCAAAGAGCTTTTTAAGGACGTCAGAGGAAAGACCTGAAATGGGCTACAAAACCATAAGTAAACCGTTGGGTGAGAAGGAGACAACTGTTGCTGCCATTGTAAGAAAATAAAGGATACAAAACTGTCAATCGACCTCGATCTGGGGCTTCATGCGAAATCTCACCTCGGCTATCCTTGTTTGGAGGAACAGAAATGACCCATAGAACACTGTCCCCACTGTCAAGCATGGAGGTCGAAACATTGTTTTGGGGTGTTTCTCTGCTAAGGGCACAGGATTACTTCACCGCATTAATGTGAGAATGGATGGAGCCATGTACCATAAAATCCTGAGGAACAATCTCCTTCCCTATACCAGGACTCGTGGCTGGGCCATCCAGCACGAAAATGACCCAAAACATACAGCCAAGGCAACAAAGGAGTGGCTCAGAAAAAAACCACCTTAAGGTCATGGAGTGGCCTAGCCAGTCTCCACACCTTAATCCCATAGAAAACCTATGGAGGGGGCTAAAGGTCCGAGTTGCCAAGCGACGGCCTCAAAATCTTAATGATTTTTATAATGATCTGCAAAGAGGAAAAATTCCAAAATTCCTCCTGACGTGTGCAAACCTCATCATCAACTACAGAAAACATCTAACTGCTGGGCTTGCCAACAAGGGTTTTGCCACAAAGTATTAAGTCTTGTTTGCTAGAGAGAACAAATACTTATTTCTTCTTCAAAATGCAAGTAAATGTATATATTTTATACAATATCATTTTCTGGATTTTCTTTTAGAGATTCTATCACCGTTAAAATAAACCTACACTTAAAATTATAGACTTTTCTATCTTTGTAAGGGGGCAAACTTATATAATCAGCAAGGGATCAAATCCCAACAATCCTCTGTACCTGTGACACCTGGCTGGAAGGCAGTGTCATACCTCAGTTACATCACAGTGTGAATTGCTCCTGCGATGTCTAAGTGCTAAACTATTTTTTCATATCACGTGATCCACCAGTAAGAGTAAATGATTGTTTGATAACAAATCAGTGTAGAAATTGGATATTCGGTTGATAATTATACTCAGTGTGCAGTACATGAGAGATGGTGGTGTGTGAAATGCCTCTGTAGAAGCAGAATGGGGGAAAAGGGTTTTAGCACAGTAACAAAATAAGGTCATAGAGTTTATGACAGAGTAACTGCCAGCAGCACTGGCCCACAAATGGTAAGCAAATCTATGGGAAGTGTGAGAGTGTTTTGGAATATCACTAAATATTGAAGGCTGGCTTAGTGTATGTATTCCCAAACAGATCACATTCATCTTTATTGAGAGTAATAGTTATATTCTCTTTGTAACAGGGGAAGTACGGTGGCTCGGTGGGTAGCACTGCTGCCTCACAGCAAGAAGGTCCTGGGTTCAGTCCTAAGGTGGAGCGGCCTGGATACTTTCTGTGTGGAGTCTGCATGTCCTCCCAGTGTCTGCGTGAGTTTACTCTGGGTACTCCAGTTTCCTCCCACAGTCCACAGACGTGTTGGGTTAATTGGTGTCTCTAAATTGCCATTGACGTGTGTGTGTGTGCATATATATATATATATATATATATATATATATATATATGTGTGTGTGTGTGTCTGATCTTGAGATGAACTTGGATATAACCTTGTGTGTGTCGCTACGATGGCCACTGATGCCGATAACGATGTTAAAGAAGCCAAATAAACAAACAAACAAACTCTTTGTAACAAAGATACACTTTCAATCTCAGCAAATATACCTTGAAGTCCAATTTCAACATACAAAACGTAAAACAAATGGTCATTTGCAACATATTAAATTAGAAAATTGGCCTACTTTGGCAATTGTGAGAGAGGTGGTCGCATTATAAACCCCCATGGTTGAGGGATTGAATTTGGGGACTGGAAGATAAATCTCTTTGCTGTGCACACGCTAAAACGGAAATCCAGTCATGTTTCAACAATACTGACATAATAATATTGAAACTAATTCTTAACTTCTCAATACCTAAAAATGCTTTTAAATATTGAATAAAAAATAATTTCGACTCCTCTGTTTCAATTCAAGTATCAAGTCATCGATAGCAAGTTTAGACTATTTTCATTGTTAGTAAAGCAAGGCTCAAGTATTTTATAACTGCACTTTTGAAATTAAAAGTTTGGTTTGAAAGTTACGGTTTGAAATGTGTGTATCATAAGGTTGTCAGTATAGACTTTTGTTAATGAATACATAATAACTAAACACCAGTTTAACAGTTTATCCACCTTCACTTACGTGTTCGCATATATTGTCTAATATATTCAGTATTATGTTCAGTATTCATGTCGGTTGTGTCACGGGTCCAATCTCGAATGACTCCTTATAAGCTACATACTTCCGCTAATCAGTGTTCCAAATAATAGCCTACTTGTCTTAGACAGTGCACTTAAACACTCTATTCAAACTATTCGGGACGCGTCCCACTGCGTTAGCTCGCTCCGCGGTTGATCTGGCATGGTACAGTCCCGTTACTCACACTGTGTTCTGTATGTAGGAGAGAATGAGCCGAAAAACGGAAAGGGAAAATGTTCACGACTTTTGTTCGGATTCTAAAGAAAGATTGAAAACAGTCAGTTTACTCCTAAAATGGTGGATTACATTGATATCTTTCACAGGTACGGTAAAGTTTTTTTTTTTAATCTACTTGTTTTTTAAAAATGAAACAGCAGGTTGTTCTGTCGGTTCACTTGTCGCGATTGTTTTCAAAACATTCTTCCCAGACTTAATTCTGGCTCTTATTTCTCTGTTTTATTCTGTCGCAACTGACAAGTAATAGATTTAAATGCTTCAGATTGCATTAAATAATATACAAACATCTAAAGTTACTTAAAAAGTCTTAAGCGTCTTAAAAGCTGGATTTAGACTCCAGAATTCGAAGTTGTGTTTTCATATCCAGTTGTAGTCTCAAAAATGCTTTTTTTTATGTTCACTAGTGTTTTGTTTTAAAAAAAAAAAATCAATCACACATATTTAAAGAATACATTAAAACTTTGATCTAAATGTCTACAGGTAAAATGCCTTGAATTTCCTCGTACATTATTAAAAGTAAAAGCAGAAGTTTTTAATGCTTTAGCTAAAAGATAATCTTGCTGATCTTTGAAAGCAGTAGCCTACAGCCCACCTCGAGCCATGTCTAAACATCTGCTAATCACAGCTCACTTGTTGGAAGATGTCCTTCTTAAATGACTCAAATGTTTTGGTATAGTGATGCAAATAAAACTTGATGTTTTAAACTTTAACTTAAACTTTTAGTCTTTTAAATATAAAGCACTTTTGGTGGAGGTGTCGGTCCTTCCAATCGCTATTGACCCTGACCCTATGAGCAAAGGAATTCTGGAGGTTATTAGGAAAAGACAATCCCCTGGTCTAATAAGCACAAAAAGACAAAAAAGATAAAGAATTGCATCCAACTTTGAAGAATGTTGCATAAAAACGACATAAAAACTTGTTTGGACCAAGAATCCGAGTAGACTCCAGGGCCCTCATGACACTCATGAACAAGTGGAGTTTAAAACTTTTGTTTTATATTTTTGTATGTGGAAACTTGAATATGGAAGGCTGGGACAGTCACAGCAGAATTAAATGAAGTGTGGGCCAACAATTTATCAGGAGTATGAGTAATACTAGCAAGCATCTTTTAAGACGTCTGCTATTCTAGGAAGGTTTTGCATGAAGTTGAAGTTTAACGGTAGGTTTGAGAAAGATTTTTTTTTTTTGGGACTTGTATAAATTGCGGCAAAATCTGTCAGTTAGCGGATGATAACAGTCATTAGTTTGTACCTTAATATGGTAGTTTTTGTCACATGGGTTAATTAAAGCAATCCTGTTGCAATCCTGCTGTGAGTTTGACTGAATTCAAACCTGGATATTCATGAGTGCAGATTCATATATTTCATATAATTTACCACTTGTTTAGAGCATGAATTACATTAGTAACTTCCATCCAAAGATCCTGGGTGATTCTTCACTTGCGCACCATAACTATTATGATTTTATGACTCATATGAATTGTTTTGAATACTTTGCTACTTTGTCCTTCACCTCAACCCAAACTTGTATATAAATTTATTTTTGAACAATATATTATTGTTCGCAATATTACTGCCATTACTACAATACAACAGCCTACAGGACTGAAATCACACCCTGTTTAGTATTTAGGGTGTTCTATGTAGGGTGTGGGCCATTTTGGGGGAAAAAAAGGATTTTTTTTTTTCACACTCACATACTGTACTCTTCAGAGGATAGTAAGTGGGCGGGGCTTTTTTTAATCTCCAATCTCCAATCGTCTTTCCCGATGTTTACCATATTCAAATTTTTCTCATTTACGTCTTCCTGTCTTGTCTTTCCAATCCCCCACCCCCAAATTTGTTATATTGTATGTTTGGATGGATTGATGGTTTTCATTTTGCCTGCTACAATGTATATGTGTCAAATAAAACATGTACCACAATGCACAGCAGTTTACTTAAAAACCAAAGGAGTGATGAATTTTGTGTATTATTTAATGATTATTCAATGATAAGCAGTTAAAAAAGATGTGTTTAGTGGTAAAAAAAAAAAAGAGTACATTTTATAGCTATGTATTCTTTATGGTTTTAGTTCGTTGGACAAATGAGTGAATTTTTACGTTTGACAAGTAGCATTGCCAGCTAAATTTAAACTTCACTAAACTTTTACTATTTACTATCTATTACTTATATAGATATTTATATAGGTATTTCAGCTGGTTTATGTACTAAAAAAGCCAAGATAATTTGTTTTCAGTGTAAGGAAGTGTTGTCTGAATTCCCTTGTTAGTGACGCTCACTGCTACCTGCTCACTGTAGATCAGTGAATGAGTAAACAAGTAGCTCATTTTAGACATGCCCTATGACATTTTTGGCAAATTCTGTGACCGTAAAACTTGTCTTAACCATGAAAACAAAGATTGACAGGAGGGCAACATATCAGCCATGACAAAAGAGTGACAGTTTGTTCTCTCTAAATTAAAGTAATTTGATCATATATTTTTCCTCTATTCAGCTTCATTAACATGTAAGCCATTATGGCTGTATCTTACATGATAAAAATTTCACATTATTTATTGTTATTTAAAGATGCATCTAACACTACCAGTTAACTAGCATTAGCAAATCCCTGACCTTGCATCTTTTTTCCTGAAAAAGTGAAAAAATTGCCATTGCGTAGCACATTACCAACACAAAGAAGTATTCATTATTTATAAATTATAATTATTTACTTACTAATTAATTCATTTAAATTCTATTTAAGCTTAGTTGCAGCCTTAATTAATTATTTACTTAAAAGCATGTCAACGTTACATTGAACTAATTAGAACAAAAGGTAAAAATGATAAATTTCATTTTTCAACATTTAAGATAGGAAAAAGCACCCTTATTTGAGGAAAAAACCCACCAATGACATCAAAGCTGATATCAAATGCCAAGCCGGCAAAACTAAGATTATGTGGAATTCAGGTTCTCTGCGTCTGGAACTAATAACATACAGTATCTTTTTACTGAGGGCTTTGTGTTACTCTATGTCCTGCTGGCTCTCCTGTTGCTTTTTCACCTAAACACCCAGTTGGGTTTTTTTCTCTAAAGCAAGGAAAACAGTTTTTGTGGGTTGTTGGAATGACTGGTGTTATTTACACACCATTGAAAGATAAACTCCTGTTTGAGGAGGTTGTACTAAGCAATAGCAACAAAATGCTGACCAGTTGATATAAAAAACAAAACAAGTTTTCACAGGTGTCTCTTCTTGTGGAATTTGGAGGCTCACATAGCCTTGGACTTTCCCATCCAGATGTTTTAAGGCGTTTATGTTTTTGTAAACTCCCCACAATGGTTATTAGAATCTCAGCAGCTCGGTAGCTTGGAAGGATGCGTGTGTGTTTTTGGTGGTGCATCTGGGAATTTGCAACATTCTGTACATCTGTGGTATAAAGCAATATTTTTAAGGTATTTGAAACCTCTTATGAAATCAACAGCCGTTAGACTCAGACAGAGTGTTAGCTCTAATGGGTTGTTTTGGAGTAGGCATGGTTGGAGAGAGCTCTGATAATAAGCATGTCTCAACAGTACTGTAATTGAAAGCTTTGTCAGACAGTATGAGTAATAGGGGTGAAGACAGAGATTTCCCAGCATTGCTAAACTGCCAAATGATACACTTACACTGTGTATTTTGCATTCTGACCGACACCTCCTCAAAGTATGTTTCTATCACTTGGCTTCATCAACCCATACCCAAACAGCTTTCTTGTATTCTTCTTTATCTGACACACCCTTTTCTGTGTCATGGGTGCATTTTGGTACAAAGGCTGTTCAAGCATTTTCTTTTTCTCTTCTTTTATGTTCTGATCTGCACCACCGATGCAATCTTCATTAATTTGTCCCAGGTCGTCTTTTGCCAACTACACTTTTCCCCCTGGTAAAACACAATTAATTAGACTGGGTACTTTGGGGTAGTGTACCTCTTGGTAAGAGACTTTGAAAGGAATCAAGCTCCCTCAATGGTGGTTTGTCTGTTCCACATTGGCATAGGGGTTTGCAAGTCTCAGAGTTTCTCAGGTCTTGGGGGGACAGATCTGTAACATGCAAGCAGACCAGGGGTCTCTGTATGGCAGTATGGGTTTACATGCTCATAATAACATTTGGTTAACTAATGTACAGTTCTCCTTTAGTACACATTGTTGTTCTGTCTCCTCAGGACTGGCACGGTATGAGGCAGTACACGTGACAATGCAGGATGAGCGCCGGTTTGCCATGCTGTTCCAGTCTGTGGTTTTGCCATGCCAGTACACAAGCCCTTCCACTCAGACACCAGTGGTACAGTGGTGGTACAAGTCATACTGTCGTGACCGGACACGTGATGCCTTCAGCTTTCCTGACTCTCTGGGTGTCAGAGGATCTGAACTGGGTGCTACTTCACATCTGGACTGCAGTGATACTGGTCGTACAGTTCGGATCATTGCCTCTGGACAAGGATCATCCATCACTCTTGCTGAATACTACAAAGGCAGAGATATCTCCATCATCAACAGTAATTTGCTTTTATTACTTCTATTTTGCTTACTATAGGTTTAAGCTAATTGCATTAAAGCTAGTAGAAAAGCAATGGTTATTAAAGCATCAGGTATAGTACAGTGATTCTCTGTTGAGACAAAAGTCTAGATGATGGTTGTTTAGAATAATAGGGGGTTATTCGTTGTGAAAGAAAATATGCCTTTGAAAAAAGGGAAAAGTGGGGAAAGTAATCACAAGGAGAGCATTTCGAAAAAAATATGGTAGCCTGCCAGTAAATACATAGTTTTACAATCCTAAATCAGACAAATTTGGTTAAGGAATATACAAATTAAACAAACTGCAGTGTTTCTTGATTAAATTAGGTTTTTAATTACATTCCAGACTGTATGAAGTCAAGATATCTCATGTTGTTTTCTGCTCGACTTTGTTTCATTTGTTAATAAACATCCATTTCTGCAATCTAGGCCTGCATCAAATTCTGAAAAAAGTTGGGACAGGACAATTTTGGGTTAAAAAAAATCCAACCCAATAATGTGATTTCAACAGATTATGTCCACAGGTGCTTACAATCATGATTTACTATCAAGACAGTATAACATGAAAGGCTCAGTTGTTGGGACAGTTAATGCAAATAAAAAATGCTGTGTTCCTTCTGGTGATGAGAACAATTGATTATAATCATGATTTGGTACAGATGCAGTATCGAGGAAAAGGTTGGGTATTTGAGGAGCAAAAATGGCCAGAGGCTTTCCAGTTTGTCAACAACTGCATGAAAAATTATTGAAATATTTATTTTAAAAAAATGTTCTTCAGAGAAGGACTGGAAGGGATTTCTATATTTCAGTCATAAAGTTTTCTGATTTGAAATAAAGTCCCTGAAAAAGATCTTCCTTCAAAAAGGTCATCTTGAAGGAAGTAATATTGCTCTGAAATCTCAATACGCTTTTCTGCCATGTGCTTCGGACCAAAGAGGAAAAGGTCCATCCAAAATTTTATTAGTCAAAGGCCAGGGTCTGTTATGTCGTGTGGTTGGGTTATGACCCATCGCAAAGGTCATTTTCAGGTCGAAGGTCATTTTTGAGATTTTCAGATCAACATTAATACCTTCAAGATGACATCTTTTCCAGGGACGTCCATGTATTTATCTATGTGCTGCAGGCCGTATGTTTATTTTTGTCTATTTTTGCATCTATACCATCCCAACTTTTTTTCTGATTTGAAGTTTTGTGACTACCGATCCAACCGGTACAATTTGGAAGCAATGGAATGCACAGACTGGCCATGTTGTGCCATTTTACCATCACACTTCCCTTACAGAACATGCTTTTAGAACAGTATATTTGTACTGAGTGATGTGCACCATGTGTAGTCGGAATGTGTCAAGCTGAGTACATATTATCACCGATCAACAGACACTACAGATATATTGAGCAGCCTTTGTTGCTGAGTCACCAGTTGTTTGAAAAAGTAATTTTGGTGGTGTACTCTTATCAAGCCACAAGCTTTATCAGTACTCATAACAATAACAGGGTAATGAACTCATGCCAGTATTCTTACCTTTTGTCACATTGTCTCATGCAACTTAAATTCAGCATAATAACAATAGTTATGATCAGGTCTGTCACGCTGTAAATACCAGCAGTAGTCTACCATTATGTTTGTATTTGAAAGCAGGAAATTTGGTACGCAGGCACTTACAGCACTGAGGATTGAGGATTACCAAGTGGTTCATTCTTAATATTTTTTCTCCAATCTCAAATAGAATACCATTCATTCCTTCCTAATATTTTGCCTTTGCTCAACTATCCCAAAGGCACAAAAAGCACAATTGTATTATATTATGTAATATTGAAAATATAGTATAATATTCAAAACATTGAAAACATGATTTAAGTATGTACCAGACCACGACCTTCGCACCTGATACTGTGAGTCAGATGGTTTTATGTTTAGATGAGACTAAGAGAGACTGAAATCCAAAAGCTATATTTGGCAAATCCAAGGCAGCATACCATCTAAAATACACCTACTGTGAAGCACAGTGGTGGCAACATTATATTATATGCTATTATCTTCAGCTATTGCTGACCACTTGCTTAACCTTCTTGGACAACAGTTAACAAGGCAGTGGCTTAAGAGTTTTGTGTATATA
>JAUZST010067984.1:0-22197 GCA_034779995.1 Parotocinclus haroldoi | reverse complement strand
TTGAGGAAAGAAACTGTTACAGAGTCTGGATGTGAGGGCCCGAATGCTCCGGTACCTTTTTCCAGACGGCAGAAGGTGACATTGCTACCGGCACTGTTTTTTTTTTATTATTACTGGTTTATTTAATTAGCATCAGGTGAATTTGGTAACGGAGCTGAAACCCCTGCGGTCATCATTTATACTGCTCTCAAAAAATGAAACAAAGTGCAAGTTTCATAATAAAGAGTGTATGAGGTGCGGCATATATGAATATAAATCATTTTTGTACGGGACAATATTTAAATAGTAGTTTTTGAGAATCCAATACGAGCAGTGTTCTCGTGACATCCAGCAACCCCGCCCCCATACCCACATTCACACTTTCGAGAGGCTGTGGTATCCTAGGTACTGAACTATGGATCATAAAGTCCAGGGTTCAAATCCCACCTCTGCCAAGCCGGCACTGTTGGGTCCTTGAGCCAGACCCTTAATCCACAATTGAGATATATATATATATTTATATATAGTGCGTATTCACTGCTCCAGTTTCCACCGGTGGTGTTATTTACACCACTCAAGCTGTTCTTAGGTTTGTGTGTGGCAGCATGGAAACACAATTCATAAAGCTACCGGTAAGCACTTCTGTTTCTGACGCTGTAGCGGATAGAGATGATCATTATTTTTCTCAGCACTTGAAGGTGACTTGCTATGAAGGTGGCATCCCATTACAGATCCGTAAAAATACAAAACATTATGATGCACAGAGATTCTGTGGCAGTGCACATAATTCTGTACACATTTTAGCAATATGTGTCTCAAGACTGACCAAACCCATTAATTAGAAGGGTGGTTGCACTTGGCTTTGTGGTGTATTTACAAATCAAATGCAAAACCCGTTGAATAACTTCATTCCGAGATGAGAGAGAAGGCACTACAGATTTCAGGGTTCTACTTAGTACCACAGTAGTATACACAATATGTGCTCCCTAACCAAATTACATATTCTCTAAAGTTAAAAAAAAAACATTCAACACCACCAATGCCCAGAACTATCATTCAGTCTCAGTTTCCATGTGTCTGTCCTGGTGAGAGCTGCAGTGGCATCAAGCTGAGAAGGTCAGCTCAGACATCTCCCATGTTTTGGGGGTTGAGAATGGATTATTTACGTATACAAAGGAATTCGGATCACCAGTGAAATGCTTCTATGTTGAATTGATGCCTTTTGATAAGTGTGATGATTCCCGCTTTTCAGCGTTATTCCAAAGAGCATCTTGTGATGTTGCTGAATGCTCGATTGTCTTCAAGTGCCCCCGTAAAGGCTCGATGGGATTTAGGTCAGGTGCAGCACTTGGGGATGATTGCATTAGTCCAGCCCTCCCTCAGTCACAGCCCAGCCATGCAGTGCCTAATTATCGCGTTTTCCCCAAAAATGTTGAGAACATTTTCCTAGAAAGGACCACTTTAAAATATTATGTGTTTGTGCACATGCAGTGCTGTACAAATGTTAGGTCATTACTTTTCACCAAAACTTTGGCTTGTCACTCCATACTTCTATTTTCCACTGATCTTCATTTCATTGTTTGCAAGCTTTGGTATATCTTTTTCCGCTTCCAAAAAAGGTTTTTGGCTGCCACCCTTCCAAAAAACATCCTGATCAAGCTTCATCAGAGTATTGCCATAGGAGAGGTTACGAAATACTAAATACTTGCCGCTGTCCTTGCGCAAGGAGTTAACGGTGGAATCTTGGCAGAGTTGGGATTTGAACCTCCAGGACAACAGTACCCGTACCTTAACCATGATGCCACCATGTTCCTAGTCACAGTAATTATTTGTAGGAATAAACAATACAAGTAGGAAGCATACTCTGCTGAAAAAAACAAGCATTGATCAGCATCAGATCTATGCTGGTTCAAGCTGGTGTGGTGCTGGATTTGCTGGATGACCAGCATAACCTTGCTGGCCAAAACTGGTTTCCTAGTAAGATCTTACTGGTTTTGTTGTTCAACGAGCATGTGCTAGTCACCAGCACCCTCAGAAAAGACCAGCATTTCCTGGTCACCACCATCCAAAAACCAGCAAAGACCAAGATGTGCTGGTCACTAGCACCCCCAATAAAGACCAAGGCCAGCATTCCCAGCAAAAACCATGTTCAAAACACAACAAACGCTGGTCACCACCAACTCCAGCATCATGCTGATCTGTTTTTTTCAGTAGGCTACAGTCTTATCTGAAAGTCTGAGCATCCCAATAACGTGGTTGTACCTAAAAAAAGATTTAAAATAACCTCTGCACATTTACGCACCACAAACTATTAACAGGTCCACGGCGCCCCAGTGGATCATCTGGAACAGTGACCGACGTCATTTATTTATGTATTTTTTTTATCCAGCATGTTTTGCATTTAAATGTGCATAAATATTTTGAGACTTAACTTTGTTCCCTGAGGACTTTGCACGAGACTGTAGTCGTGCATTCAAAATGTTTATTGACAGAACTCAGCGGCTGCATTTCTATTATAAGTGAGTTTTGTGCTAGCTCAAGAGCTTGGTCTACTCGGACTGTTTAGCGCTAAGCTACGTGCAGTATTTGTGCTGTTGGACTTTGAGGAAATTCCCTCGTCTGAGAGCTCAGCTGTGTGAGAAGTTGGGCTTGAAAGCACTTCAAACGGACTTTAATATATACTCTCACAAGCAGTGTTTTCCAGTGCATACTTGAGGCTCGTCTGCTCTCGGGAAAAGCACCGAAAGAGTTTATTGGCCGTATTGGAAAGGGAGACAGATGGGAAGGGAAAGGAACACAAGAGTGAATTCCTTTAATGGGTGGAAAAGTATCACTTTCTGACCCACCTTTGGCTTCCACGGCACCCGCAGCTTCCTCTCTGTCTTGGTAATGAATAGACGGATTGTTTTTTTCGTGTCCAGAATCCTGTTATTCTTCTGTTGTGGTCAGGAAACAAGACACGAGGTGTTAGTGTAACCGGAATAATCCGTCTTCTGGCTTCAGTCTGAAAAGCTCTCCGTGTGAATATATGGCCATGGATGCTTCAGCTAACTTTTTTATTCAACCCAGTAGTGGTCTGAAGTAGGGGTGTACAATGTGGCCCTAACATAATTTTAGGTTATTTTTGTCATAACGATATATTTGGTGATATATATACAATTATATCCATCCATCCATTATCTTCCGCTTGTCCGGGGTTCAGGTCGCAGGGGCCGTAACCTAAACAGAGAGGCCCAGACCTCCCTCTCCCCAGGCACCTCCACCAGCTCTAACGGGGGGATTCCGATTCATTCCCAGCACAGCGTGTCCTGGGTGTACCCTGGGATCTTCCCCCGATTGGACTTGCCTGAAGCACCTCTCTAGGGAGACGCTCAGGAGGCATCCTTATCAGATGTCCGAACCACCTCAACTGGCTCCTCTCGACGCGGAGGAGTAGCGGCTCTACTCTGAGTCTCTCCCAGATGACCGAGCTTCTCACCCTTTCTCTAAGGGAGAGTCCAGACACCCTGCAGAGGAAACCCATTTCGGCCGCCTTTAGTAATAGGGGTTTGGTGCATTGTGGATCTGACAGTAGCCAAAGGGCAGGGGGGCCCTTGGCGTTACGATCCTTGGCTGCTGAAACTGGTATTAGGAACATACTATCGCAACAAAATAGTTTTTTATGCCTTAAAATACCTCGCCTCGCAGCATTTTTGACTTTCCTCGTACTCGGCTGCATGCTTCTGCTTGAGGTGGTAAAACCGATTCGATGCCTTTCCCCTTTTGTTCTGATATTTTGTTCCAAATCCATCTCCACGCTACCGAAGTCGCTCCCCTTTTTGGGACAAACTCCTCCACCGCAGAACCATTTTCAGCCATGTCTGTTGCTCTGCCCATGACTAACGTAATGCACATACGCCGTACTGTATCACGATATGCATGTTTTATATTGTTTAAAAAAATTATAACGGTATTATCGCGAACGATGCGATATGGCACACCCCTAGTCTGAAGCTTTAGCATGCATGATTAGCACAAGTTTCAACACATGTCTGCATTGACAAAAGTACAAAAAAACAGAATATCTGTCAACAAGTCTGGGTCACACCACAGACCTCAGGCTTACCTGGAATTTGTTAAATGAACAACGTAAGGCACCGTGCGGTGCAGTTAGCCATTTATCCTGAACGTAAACGATGGCTAACTTGCAATTTTAGAAGTCGCCCTGCTTTCTTTGGCCAGCTTTGTTAATCCAATTTAACTTACTGTGATTAAGTTAAAGGTTTGAATCACTGGGAGTTTGTTGACCGCATTTGCCTGAGATGATTAGCAAGCTAAACGACACATTAGAGCCAAAAATATGTAGACACCTTGTCTATTTGTTCACATTAACTGGTTCATAATATAAAGCATCCATCTGTATAATATATATCTATGTATGCTTCATATTATGAACCAAGCTAACAGACTCCAGACGGCCCAGACAGACCACCAGTGGAAAGGAATGTTTGATCTGCCGAGAAACATGAGCAGCTTCCACAGCTTTGTTGTCCATTGTCCAGACACACGTGGTACCTTCACTACACACCCCTGTCTCTGTTTGAACTATTTTCAGGTGCTTAGCAGAAGGAAAGGATCACTTTAGAGACACCAAACGGGCATCTCCTTTGAACTGTGAGAGGACACCGGAGTACCCGGAGTAAACCCACGCAGACATGGGGAGGACATGCAGACTCAGTGTAATTTACCTTCCTGTAAATTCAGGAGGGTTTCTACCAAGCTTGCAACAATAAGTCATATTAGAATATTATATCATATTATCACATTATAATCAACCACAATGATCAAATGGGTTTTTTTTTTGTTTACAGTCACTCAGAGGAATTTAAAATGCACAGTGTCTATTTGTACTAACCACAGAACCTGGCTGTTTGCTATAACCCCGCCTATCAAATCAGGTCACCATAGTTACTGTACAGTTATTATTATTATTATTATTGTACACTCAGTGACAAAAGAACGGCTCACCAAAGAAGGAGCTGTCTAAAAATCAACTTAAATGCAAGATAAATGAAAGCAATGCTCTTTGAAGCGGGTACTTTTGAAAGAGTTTAGCTGTGTCACATAGAATGACAGAGTAAACATGGCTGGCCACCAATAACGGGTTAAAGTCTTTTTGCTTACAAAGCTGTAGTTGTATCCAACTTTTTCAGCATCAGAGCAGAAAAAAAATCCCAAGTTGTTGTGGTATCCATCTTGGTTGGTGACACAACCGCGAGTTCTTCCCTCTAAAAGATTTACAGCGTCATTTGTAAATTGCTTCCAAAATATTCAGAACGCATTGTTGAAAAATGGCAGTTTCACATCAGCAGTTAGTGGCTTAACAAATGAAACTTGGCTTATGATTCCTATGGGTTTATTTGAAGTGAAAATGTGTGCATCTGTGTTAGTAACACTCGTACACCGATCATTTTCTACGTTATTTTGTCTACGTCTACGTCCAGTTTATTCATCTACATATTACTAGATTTTAATTCTTGTAATTCTTGTATTTTCTTTAAATAGATTTTTTTGGATTAAACAGTTACTATAGACGTATTAATTAGGTCACTTGGCTTCATTTTTACATCTAACATCCAAGCAAGTTGGGTTCCTTTTTGAGTCTGGACCCTCACAAGGTTTCTTCCTTATAAGGTTTTGGGTGTTTCCTTGCCACTGTAACCCTAGGCTTGCTCGGTTTGTGCTTTGTGACTAGATAATGGAAAGTGGGGGGGGAGTATTTCAATTTGGAACATGCCTAATAAAATATCCCCTTATATTTTTGAGCAGTGTATCTTAGGCTTTTTATTACAGGATCATTATCCTGTCTGTATTTTTGTGCTAAGTGCGTTAGTCCCTGATGGCAGCCATTTCGTATTACCCTTAGCAAACAATAGCCAGGGGCACTTTCTCCGAGACATAATAAAAAGAGAAGTACAGACATGATGGATTTAGCAAAGGCACTAAGGGCATGTGATTCTTTCAGAAGCACTAATGTGTGAATGAGCAGCCGTGTGGTACCTCATTGCTCAGTTATGACTGAAGGGCAGGTTTGTTTGCTAATCCTTGGCGCTTATTAACTCAGTATTTCAACACATTGTGCCTGAATGGCTCTGAAGGAATGGAGAGGATTAGCAGATAGCACAGCTGTTGACACAGACTAGCGATGTTCATGATTAGCTGCTTCAGTGGGAGCTACTGGCTGGTTGTTCAGCACAGCACGTGTAGCTACTAATTTCCTCTTTACTGCCTGGAAGCTCAGTAAAGACATTAATGCTCAGTTTCTGGTTGTTTGCTTAATTGTGAGGGATTTTAAAAGCATGGGCTGTTCCTATGGTGATAGCAGATGCAGCTACATGCATATGAAACTTACATAAAATACATACAAATAATGTTTTTAGGTTCTCCCTCTCTGCCTATCCTACTACTACCACCAAACGTACACTAGGTCATGTTTTTACTGTATGTTATGTTCCTCGTTAGTGGAGGAGCCTCTAATTACACCCAAATACGCTGCCACAAGCTAAGCTTATTTGATCTCAGTAGCTTGATTGAATAAAGAAGTTCATCTGGCTAAAACGCAAACAGTTTCAGTTACATTAGTGAACCAGCTGCAGTAGAGCTACAGGTAAGCACAGTTTAACGTCCGTCAAATCAACGTCCGTCCGCTTTTAGAACCGAGGACTTAAAAAGAAAAAGCTGTCTTTTATCTTCTGAGCTGGTCGTCTGAACAGCCAATCAACACTGTCGATCCACAAACAGAGTTTGGGGGTGTGTTTTTGTGTGTGCGTGTGTGCGTGTGTGCGTGCGTGCGTGCAAAAATACTTTACCGGTCGCCCGATCGCCTGCTCGTTACCACACGTTTGGAGTGGAGACTGTTCAAACTCGATTGATGTGTTTAGAGACTTTTTTTTATGTACTTTACTGTATGTACCTGTCCTATTGTATGTAGTACTCTTGTTTGTCCTCCCACTGTCTGTGTACTCCTGATTAAGCTTCAACTAACTATATAAACTGGTTCACATTCACTCGTTGATCCTCTGGCTCATCTTGTTATTTATAATACTGTCTATCGATGCATTTATGGCTTCCATCAAACAAAAGTATCAGGTCATCAGACTGTCCTCTTAGGCTTTACAGCTCTAACCAACACAGTAATGCTCGTAACAGTACATTTGCTGTATTTTCTAGTATTATTGTTTAATATAATTAAGGTTTAGCATGTGTTTAATCTTCGGACCCAGAGGCGTTAGGAATGCTGCGTAGATGGGAGCGTTCCGCTCGTGTTTTCAGGTCCGTCTCCGGCACGTGAACGTATCATTTGCATGCAGTTTTCTTTTGAAAATACCCTTCGGATTTAAGTTACAGTAACCTAAAATGACTGTGGTTTGTTTTGGTCAACATCCTGTTATACTGAACGTTCAGTGGCTCATATCTGTACAGGTCCCCTCCGTTTTATGATGGTTCAGTTTACAATTTTTTTATTTTTGATTATAGAAATCTGAAAATACACCTAAATACATTCAGCAGAAAGCGTTTTCGGAATTTAGAATACTTCCTAGGGCAAGTGATACACAGTACAATAGTCTCTCGCACTCTCCTGTGGCATGGTGCGAGTCCTGAACGCTGGGAACTTGATGCTTTATGGTGGTTTATTGGTACGGGTTAAGCCTTGTAGAAACATCTGGTGAAGCAGATCAGTCACATGGACTGAGGCATAAAGTTACCCAAGTATTGAGAAAGAGCGAGAGACATCTCATTCCTTAAATATGAGGAAATGCAAGCGAAAGTGCCACTGTATCATTTAGTGAACGCTTTGTGGGTGTGGAGAAAACCTATTGTGCTCATACTTTAAGCGCAAAATGAGTGTTTAACATTATTGACTGTTCCAGTCCCAATCATATCAGCACACCACATCATCTTTGTTCCGCCTCTCTTTATAGCTGGGACGATAGCAGCTCCGTCAGCAGTGGGATCAGCGACGTTCTGGACACAGATGAGCTCAACACCAGCTCGTCTCTTAGCTCCTACGTTACCACGCCCTCTGCTCCTCACAGGAACATAGAGGACCAGGTGAGTGATGGACGTCTGCAGCCACAGCTGCTTACATCGACCACATAATGACCTGCTTCCATGTTCCACGTGTTACAACATGCTACAGAACATGCATCCTGTTCTGTGTCACACGTGAGTCGGCTGACCTGAGCGTGCCGGAGGCGTGCTTTACATCTGCTCGATGCTGAGCTGTTGTTTGGCTGTTCTGCTATCCCGAGTCCGTTCTGTCCCTACTTTTTTCCCTTTGAAAGAAATCTCTCTGTATTTCTGTTCATATGATGTTTCATAGTGACTCCATACCAGTTATGTTCATTTAGCACTGCAGCAATACCCCATTAAAGGTTTCGGGTGCTAAAGTGTTTATACTGTCTGTAAAAGTTCTCAATCCAGGACTTCTGAATCATCAGCCAGTCCACATTTTATCCTATATTTGCTCCAAACCTACCTGGGCCAGTTAATGAAAACATAATGAAGACAAACCTCCATTAGACCTACCATTAGAACACGCTCCTGTTATTGCCAGTACTCTCCATGTACCAAAAAGCATGCAAGAGGAACCTTTGGCATTGGAACAGTTCCTCACAGAAGCTTCCAGGTGCCAATTTTGTAATATTTTCTGTAATGGAAACAGGATATGAGTGGATGCATCTAGATATTTTTGTCCGGTCCTAACGCTTAACCACATGTCTATAAATGCAGCTGCGAGTTTTGACAAAGACGGAACACAATAATAACCAGTCAGCAGCAAATGGCAAAACTCGATGCTTCTTATATACTGAAAAACATCCTAAATTCCTGCAACCGAACAGTCATTACTCTAATAGTGGACACGCCTTATATAAATATGTTTCTGTCTGTAATGTTCTTCCACCGAAAGCAATACAAAGTGAGCATTTTGTACTGCTGGCTCTTATGCCATGGGAAAAAATGTCTCAAAGGCTCTCAATTCAACATCCAGCTAGACCATGTACTATTCCTGTACCCACCTGGGAAGGTACATTTAGATTATA
This sequence comes from Parotocinclus haroldoi, assembly GCA_034779995.1. Lineage (NCBI taxonomy): Eukaryota > Metazoa > Chordata > Actinopteri > Siluriformes > Loricariidae > Parotocinclus > Parotocinclus haroldoi. The sequence continues at coordinate 13,135 of JAUZST010067984.1, read as the reverse complement.
CAGTAGGTCCAGTTTTATTTCTGGAGGTTTACGAACTAGTGCTGGACAGAAAGCCTTTATAGAGAACTCATGACTTTTGTCATTTGAGGGTTTAGCCTTGGTGGCACCATGATTAGTAATTAAGGATCTGGATTACTAATCAGTAGGTTTAAATCCTATACTTAAAACCTTGTAGTTAACACCCAAGCTGTTGCCGTTGGTGCATCTGTCTGCTAAATGCAGATGAAATTACTCTAATGCAAGCCTGATTTACGTTATCATTAAGCATCAGAAACCATTTTAAATGTAGTTCCAAGGTCTAGATTAGTTTGTACATAACTAGATTCGAAACCAGATCCTCCCAAGCGGTGCTCCAGTCAAGGATTGCCAGTGGTGGAACTGCTTTTTGAGAGTCAACTGTGACGGGCTCGTGCTGCTGTTACCATGATTAATGGAATTGGTCTCTGCTTTACATTCCTGTGTCTGGCCAGGTCGAGTAGATGTTCTGCTGCACAGGTGATGTAGTGGAGCTGAGAAACGTGCGTCCGTGTTATATGAACTTGTATTTGTTTAAACTCGACTGTTGGGCTGGAAGATGGAAACTTTGTATCGTGAGCTTTTAAATAGGTTTGCAGCTTATTCTGCTGTCATGAGTACAAATTTCATAAATGTTATATACAAAAGTATAAAATGTTCACATAAAAGATCGTCATGTAAATAATGAGTTTTGAATACTTTGGGATGTACGTCACCCCTCAGAATTACAGAATATATGAAAGAATTAGTACGCATGATACAGTTGTTTATAAAAGTATGTGTTATTGCGGAAACTCCAACGTATTCACAACAGAAACAGAAACGGAGAAATACCTTTAATGGCTGAAGTATTTTCGGCCCGGAAAGACACCTCTGTGTTTTAGTCATCGTTCTGAACTCGTCTTTCCTGACGTTTTTTTTTTTTTTTTTTTTTTTTTAAATTACTGAGGCTCCTCCTCTTGCTTTTCCTGTCATATGCAGTGCGTAGAGAAAATGCCTCTTCAAGCGATTTCTTTGGCGTCACAGTTTCTCTGGCATTACTGGTTAACTTCACTGTAATCTCCTACAGTCTTTTACTCCAAAACACGTTGTTTGCTGCCAGGTTTATATTACTTGTTTAAATAACATGACATCAGCATCAAATGGTCAATACCCAAAATGCAGAACTCTTCTAAACAGTATGGCTATTTGTAAAAGAGTGGTTCGAGTGCCAAAACTTTTAACACCTGAGCCAACAAGACTAGACAAGCCTGGTTTTAACCAGAGTTCCCAACCCATGTTCTGACAAATCTCCTTTACAGATTTACAGTGTCTCTACCCCTAAAAGAAGCTCACTGAATTCAAAGCAAACTACAAAGCACCAATTCTAACCCCCTGCTTGGGGAGGGCAGGTCTTGAGCCTAACCTGGAACAGAACGGAGACCAACCGAGGCATAAATAAACACACCACTCAGCTTAAAACTTACAAACCCCAGTGCGATTTGAACCCAGTCATTCAGCAACGCTTTTATTCAGAAGCGGAGTCTTACGTTTGAACCACCACAACTATATTGACAGTACACTTTGTCATGAGGCAGCTTTGCAAAGAGCTGGGTCTAGACCTCAAATTAACAACCCACCTGGTATCTGCTGCCTTTAAGACGCATGAAACCATCCAGCATCTGTTGATGAACGGCAGCTTACTGGGCAGCTGAATGTACGTCGAGGATATCACCTCAGTCTTTCAGAATATTCTCTAGTCTGTGGTGAGGCTGAGACAGGGAGTTGACCCTGTGCCGCTGTACGGGACTTATGGAACTAGATAAGTATGCCATCATGGCTTGATCTTGGAATTCCTGGTTGATAAGGTCAATGCTTTACAGTTGTGCCACTCTGACATTAGTTGCTAGATAAGTATTGAGCAATGGAAAGGCGAGAGAAAAAGCATGAAAGCCAGAAGACAATCGGAATGCAACGTGGAAAAACGTAGATACAAGTCGGCGTATAAACAAGCTCTCTGGCCAAGTTTTTTACTTAACTTAGCAAATTACTTAATTTTAGACTAATTCCACTGGGTTTACAGAGTGTGTTTTGTACTGGACTCGATAAAAAGCTCACACAAAATATTAATAAGTATTGTAAAACACTAATTAAGATATTATTGTGGACATTATGCTGAACATTACACAACCCTAGGTGTACAGTACATCACAACCTAGTACACAAACGTGGCCAGCAAGTGTTTTGCAAACCCTTTTTAGCAACAGCGATCCCTCAGTGTGTCGGCAAGCAAGAATATCTCTTCTAGTCTGACCTGCTTGGCAGTCCAGCAAAAATCTGTCACCTCTCACCTTTCTATTTGATTCACCTTCCCCTTTCTATCTTCTGTTTCTCATTTTTCCTCCTCATGCTCTCTCTGTCATCCACTCGCCTTTTCTTGTTGCCCCCCCCCCCATTCTAGAGTCTGAATTATTGTATGGCTATTGAGATAACAGTGTTTAGGATTTGGCCTGATAACTGGGGACCATTAAAATTCTTTCCCTGCTGATGATGTTTTATGAGTGTTTTCAGTAGCAGTTGAACAATGACCTGTTCTCAAAACAGCATGATGTCATCCTGGTTGAGTCCGGAGCTACAGCTTTGCTCAACGGCTGTTCTGTCGTTCCAAACCGTTGTTGAATTCGCTTTTTCGCAGAAGAGTATTGGCAGTAGAGTTTGATGTTTGGCTTAAAACATGGGCTTATTTTTACGAAAACGTACACACGCTGTACATTGTGAAGACTCGGAAATGGTGTTGGTTTCTGTTCTTATTACTTTTTGATTCATAGCCGTTACAAAACATCATTCCCTAAGTTCATCCACTGTTACGAATCGGGAGAAAATGTTCATTAATTTTGCAAAGGCAGCCAAACCTAAACGACTATGCCATGGTCTGCCCAGTGGTCCTCCATTTCTAACATTAACCACTCCATTATAATTAAGATCTGATCCTTGATTGACATTCATAACTGATCGTTAATGAATGGGGAAAAAAAGTGAAAGTCCGACACCAGTCCAGTTGAGAGTTTTCAGTTCAGACTCCCAAATAGTGCTGGTTGGAATCAGATTGCAGCTCCGTCCCCCTAACTTTTAGTTTCGTCCATGTTTTATTAGCTCCAGACGGACGCAGAGAAGCGTTGTGCCATCGAACACAGCTGGAACAGCGACGATCTCAGGCGCCCAGACGGTTGCTCGGACCCAGGTTTCGAGATGGATGCCAACTCAAAGTGGTGTAGTACCTCTGATTTCTCTGCTGACACAGAACGCGGCCTGACTGGACGCAAAACACACGCCATATCTCAGACAGGATCGTGGAGGCGAGGCATGAGTGCCCAGTTGGGCGTCACCTGTCCGAGGAGTAAAAGCCAGACTCCAACGAGCTCACTGAAAGTTCACAGTAATGGTATGTATTTTTGTGTGTGTGTATGTGGTTTTGTTAGATAGCACAATATATGGGCACTCCAGGAGAATCATCCTAATTCTCACATCTGATAGCGCTGATGATAAAAGCAGTTGTTTTCTAACAGCGTTGTTTTTGTTGGTTTTTGAGCCAGGATGTCTCACCACAACGACTCAGTCCTTCGGGGCGAATCTGCCCTGCTCCTAATAGGCCGGATTTTCAAGGATAGACCATGAATGCCGTTGAGTGTTTACATTCACGCAATGCAGAAAATCTAATTTTGACAGTAATCCAATCAAAGACTTTACATGCATTCGAATAAGCAGATAATGGGAAACATCTGGATTTACATGATTGAGGAAATATTCTGGTTTCTACTTTACAACCAGGCAATCATTTCAAAGAATGATGTGAAATAAAATGTCAGTCTTTATAATTACGCGATCAAATTCTTCATTTTTTTTTTAAAAAGTAAGCACTGCATCTCAGTTTAACCGAAAGTGTTTGGTTGCCATTTCAACTGTTGCATTTAATTCCATGGTTGCCAGATGATGCATGAGAAATAGGCACCCAGTCTATGGAAACGAGCGCTTCAAGCAAAGAAGTCTCTTAGAATAGGAGCAACTGGCAACCTCATTTAAATCTGTCGGTCGCTCTATTAGATTTCTTAATCTGCTTTCTATGCTGTTTACATGACCACTTGAATATTCAGTTAAGTGCAGAAATCTGGTCTGATTGTTAAGTTCATGTCTGTTGTTGCGCCCATGTAGTGGATGCTGGTATGGTCATATGTTGGGACAATGATTGTCACTTTTACGTGGTCTTGACAAACCCAAATTTCCTGAAAATCCAAACAGAATAACTGAGACGGATGGACTGTGATGAACTTAAAAGGAAACCAGGACTCTAACTAGAATAGTGAAAACTTTAGAGTACTGAAAATTAGTATTTCAGGTTTGAGGGAAAAGTTCTCTTAGTTACTTGATTTGATTTGATTAAGAACATCATTCTTATTGGCTGTGCAAATGCATAGTAGAAAAGGCTTTGGAACTAATGTAGTTCTTGGATCCTTCCATTGTAGTCCCAAGAAATGTTTGGTAAAAATGTGGCTTTTTTTTAGAGTCACATGACTTTACTGGAATCCGAATCCTGTCACAAATTTAAGGACATGAGACTTGCTTAAAAAACCTGAGACCTGACTTTGATTCAAAAAGACTTGATTATGTTGAGACATTTGTTTAGTTTTATGGTTTTTTTACATTACTTCCATCTCCCAATACTGTTCAAATAGCTAATATGTTTATGGAGCATCCTAATTTTTTCACATGGCTGTTTGGAATGAAACGTCCAAGAAGAAATGCAACAATACGTGTTAACGTTGAGAACGAAATTCTGTTTTTATGACCACTGCCTAATGGCAGTGCCTTCTGATCAGTTTAATATGATTTGACTTGAGACTTGGGAGTCCAGGTGCCTCCAGACTGTCAAAAACACTGGCCTGGCACTATCGAATCCCTGTCTGATTGCTTGCTGAAAGTAAAAATCGTCTGTGATATGCAGACATCCACAGCCATTCCTCCCATCTGATGTGTGGTTGTTTTGATCTAAATTACATTGTGTTTGCCAGCATCAGTGGAAGTATGAGAGCTGGAGGTTTAGACATGCCTGGTCTCCTTGTGCTACTGTGATCCATTAAAAGGTGTCTCGGGTCTCATCTTACAGCTGCAATGTTTATTTTTTTGCAGGCAAAACAGACGATGCAAAAGTCTCTGAGAAAAGTCGATTCTCCTTACAGAGCCCTACCAATGAGGGCAAAAAACTACCCACCACCCACATTCCCACCAACACATTTGGCTTCAAAAAAACCTCAAGCACAGCAACCATAACCGCCAGCGGTGCCATTATAACCAGCGGTTCTGCCACTGTGGGGAAGATCCCAAAATCTGCAGGCTTTGCCTCAACTCGCCTTTTGAGTCAGCAATCGAGTGTCGACGATGGGTACCTTCCACCCAGCGCTCGTACCACCCTCCAGTACCGGAGCCTCCCTCGGCCTAGTCGCTCAAGCAGTAGCATGGGAACTGGCCGCAGTACTGGTCGTTCCATTGATGCTGGCCTCTTAAACAAGACCACGTCCACCCTGCCCAACCCGAAGAGCCGAGGCTTGGTCAGATGCAGTGCCAATCAGACAGACCGGGAGAAAGGTGTGCTCTCGGACACAGACAGTCTGGTATTGGGCTCGCCGCATAAAGGGGGCACTCAAAGCCAACCGGCCCGACAGGCAGGAGGAAGGTGCTCAGACTTGTCTTCGCCCACCTTGAACAGGTGAGTATCAGACACCCTTATCCAAAGAGACTTCCCATTAATGCCTCTTAAACCAGATTTACACTGTATGATATTCAGCCTGGTTTTGCTTTTGCAGCAAAAATGCCAATTCGAAAAGGAAACTTTATTTGTCAGGTTAAGATCAGTGGTCTAAAAACGTAATATGGTACAGTTAGTTCCATCTGCAATCTCATCTGCTGTTCTAACAGTGCCAGTGTTGTATGATAATGACCAACGGCACCAGTCATAACAAAGCAGCAATGGTATTATTTATAGTTAAACACCACCAAACTGAATTATAACGAGTTTATAAAATCCACTAGTTTGAAAATATTTGCTACATTTATATTTGCAAGACGATGCTGGTAATGACCTGCCCGATTCTCCCATTAAGACAAGGTTCTTCAAAGTGCCATGGTTCCCAACTTGGCGTCCAACATCACAGGGGATGCACAAGGTTTTGTCTGCTTGGTCTGAGGTTCCCTGGGTCAAAATGTTGACAAAATCTGTTGGGACGTTACAAGACAAATGATCAGCTTATAATAAAATTTTAGCCTAATTGTTCTTAAAAGAGGAAGGTTAAAATGAGGTAAAGGCTATCAAAGGGAAAAGGCTGTCATTTGTTCATTTTTGCTGATTTGCAAGGATTTTTTGGAGGGGGGCGGGTATTAGCGGCACAGCTTTTCGTGTGGGGGTGCTAGACGGAAAAAAACCTTGGGAACCACTGCTCCGGTTGGAGCATCAACATGTCTTGGTCGATACATTCCTCCTTTATACAGACGTTTTCCACTAATCACCACTGTTTATTAGGAGCAGAAAATGTTTTTAAGGGGTACTCAGTCCTTGGAGGCAAACCAGATTTTAATATCCAACACTACCTGGCAGTGAGGTACTCCCCAAACTTTGGGCCAGTAGGTCAGAACCTTCACCCCTGAGCCACCTCTTGCTGTCACAGCACTCGAGCTAATCCACAAGAATAAGACTTTACTAAATCATTCATGACTGTACTGAGCACCAGTCAGATATTTAGTTGTAAGAAATCTCAAGTTTATGAATTATTATAGTTTATTTGAAAGCTAGCTTCTTTCTCTCCGAGTTAAAAAGAACCACAGCATGATAACGGTTATGTGAGGAAAATTACTTAAACGTAGAGCTCAGATTATGGTTGGTCCGAAAGACCAGATGAGTGGGCAGAACATTCCATAATTAAAGCACTCTTCTGTTGGATTTAGTTAGACATTTATTTGTTTAAGCTTTGGTTCAGGGCCTGAGTGTTTGCTTACATGCTGATTGATTGCACTGGGTTCCGGCTCTAAGATAACCTGATGTTAGCCATGAAGTACTGGGAAATTGTGAGTGCCTCTTGTCTAATCTGGGAGTGCTGTCTTTCTTATCTTTACTTTTATTTGGAAACAAAAACCTAGTCTTGTACACTTTTGTGCAAATGCAGAGCCAGACATGCTGGTAAACGTGTGTATTTTACATTTAGCAGACAGATAACTGATATAATCTTCGAATTGTGCAGTTGTGAATTAAGGACCTAGTTTAAGGGCTCAGCACTGGGAACCTGCTTGTATCCCTACAAACCTTCCCGATACAATCTTATAATCTAAGCAATTGTGGGTTCAAGGCCTTGCTCCAGGACCAAGCAGCGTGGCAGCGTAGCAGAGGACCTTTCCGGTCCATAGTCCAGTAGCTTAACACCCCAGGTCCAGGTCACCACTGATTACTGATCAGTAATCAGTTACTAATTATATCCTTCTCTTCTTCATCTTCACTGGTCACCTGAAGAATGTTTGGAAGCAAACCAGCGACCAAGCCGACCCCCATGTCCACTTCTGAGAACCTGAAGAACTCAACCATTATCTCCAACTCCCATACTAGTTCCAGCCAGAAGGGCGGCGCTCTTGACCCAGCAGCAGTTAGTAGCAGAACCAGCAATGGTCTTCCATATGGGGACAATCTGACTCACCTGCAGAGTTCAACAAGCAGTGACTCTATAAAGGTGTCCTTTAGCAAAGAGGAGGCGCTTTCTTCATGTCCTGACCGTATTGGAACCATCCGTACTGGATTATCAGACAGGTAAGACCATAGCCAAGGCAGATATAAACAAATGTTGTCTCCTATGGAGACTTGACCTAGTTGGGATGGACAGAAGGCCTTCCATTGTGAGGATGCCACCAATTCCACTAGGACTTTTCCTTTTAGCTTTAACCAAGATTTGAAAATAAGTTCTGGTTTGTGCAATTCATACCTGTACCTGTACCTAAACCCCCATCAGACCGGGGGAAGGGGTCCTTCAGATTCCATACAGGTTAGAACTTAAACTCAGCTTGTGTTTTTTTTCCTACTTGCCCAGCTCACTGTCTCAAACCAAATTTCTTTTATAACGTGGTGTTCACATATAAATAAGCACAACTTATATAAGTTCACGTTTTCCTAGTGTGCTTCCAATTATCTAATAGTCGTTCTATTGTAATTAAGTAAAACCACTCAAATTCCAACCAATGAGCTGGTCCGATTCCCACCAGATTGTATTATAAAAACATTTAAGCACTAAGTACATTCAAGATATTTAAGCTATTAAGTAAATTATCTCAATTTTGTCATTTGAATTCATAAATTAGCAGATATCCTTAAGTTTAAATCCTTAAAATCTGCAAGGCATATCAGTTCAGTCCTGGCAACCATGGTCCAGGCTGTTTTTTTTTTTTATTTTTTTTTATTTTTTTTATTGAATGTCTGTCTCTTGTAGAAAGTCAGATCCAGTACACAGGGGTCAAAATCATCCCATGAAAACTTGAATTTTCCATGAGGGAATGAATCTGCAGTCTTGCTTTGCTGACGTTTTCCTGCTCGTCTTGCTTTGACGTGGTTTGTCAACTGATAATATAATGGACAAGAGCATTTTATTGCAAGAGGGGTTCAATTGATTTTGACCTTCCATTGTTCTGTTAACATGTTGTCCACCCCCTACACATAAACTTGACCAGCCGGGCAAGTTATTTTTTTGTGCTGCTGTCATTGTTAAGCCTTGCTACACCTAATGCTGTATGGATACAAAAGATGGACATGCGTGCTCCTTGTACATGTCATTAATGGCACCTCCATTTCCTTTCTGACTGGTTTTCATATAAATCTCATTAATCACCTTTGTTTGATTTGATCTTTGATGTATAAGGACGTGATAATGGAGGAAAATGACTGATTCGTTCAGGTGTTGGTGAAATGAAAGCATGTGGTTTATCATCACTTCTGATCTCGGTCTCTTTCATGCATTCTTTGTTCCCTTTCTTCTCTTTTTCCTTTATCTGATTTCCTTTTATTCCTTGTTGTGCTTACCACGGCTTCCCAACCCTTATCGCCCGACCCGTACCCACAATAGCCTTATCTCATCGCCGGTTCTTATCCATAAGTTCAGGTGCAACACATTGCCACGGAGGCAGGACAGGTAAAGCTGTTTGTATGTAAAAAGCTATATAAGCTTATTCTAATGATCTAAGAAAAGTTACAAACACTATGTTAACATAATACTACACATTACATTTAATCTAATTCATCTAAGTCATGCCATTTAGTATTTAATAATACACGTATTACATTTTCATTCAACTAAAATAATATAAAATAATCGGATTTATTAGGGACTTTGGGTAGCAGAATGCTGATTGAGGGAGGGAACCTGGGCAGGGGATCATCTCTCAAACCTAATACTATAGACTTTGGGTAGCAAAACTCTTACTAATAACATTGTGTAATAGCATTGTATAGCTGACTATGAGTCACAAACCTTTCACACATACACAAGAAGACATCCAGCGCTCGTGTGTTTGTGTGTGTGTTGTACAACGTTGTGTAATTTGTCCTATCATTGTGCAGTGTAACTTTTCCATTTTCTGTTCAATAGCTGATGGTGGGTATTTTCAAAGGTTTACCCACCCGTCCAATCAGTGTGTTGCATTTCCACAGGTACACCCACCTCCCTCAGGGGCGGGGCACAGAGGACGCGCGTGATAGGCTGAGCTCTCATCCCTGTGCTGTATCTCAGGACTCAACAATCTCCTCGCCCTTTTCACCCGCCTCCACTCTAAGTTCACCCACTTCATCTGTGACGCGCTTCAACAGCATTGGTACACACACACACACACACACACACACACACACACACACACACACTTTTTAATAATAACATGAAATAAATGATTAAAATTAGGCTATATCACTATATAGTTTCATTTAATTTTTAAGTTTTATGTTGTTTGGTGACTTTTTTGTTTATAATTGTAAAATAATTACATGTTTTATAATATGTTGTATATATTATATAAATAATATTATGATTTATATAATATACATTTATAATAAACATGTAAAATATTTATTATTTATATGTAAAACAATAATAATATTTATATTTGTGCATGTGTGTATGTATGTATGTATATATGACCTTATATTATTTTAATTATTTTATTTATCCTTATTTAAGAATTTGGGTTACTGTTTGTTGTTGTTTATTTTGTGCATGATTTTCTGTCCAATAACTTGATATATGAACTTTTTAAAAATATTTTTTTCGTATGTAACATAATTGATGCTGATGAAGGCGATTATTATCGTTAGTTTAATTATAATAATAAGATAGATAGGGTTAAAGATAGTGGGACAAACTGCAAGTCGGTAAATATCTTTATTTACTCCATTTTTTTTGGATAGTTTTACCCCACGCCCCATTCAAGCTTGCACATACTCTGGAGAACACAAGGTACGAACGGGTTGCCAGTTGGTCACATGGCAGGCAGGCTCGCTGTTGTAGCGCCAGGGGATGATCCAATAGACAAGCCTCTTCTCCCTCAGATGGCTTATCATGTCTGCATGTGATGCCTGACCCAGCCTGAAGGCACCTCTGGGACTTAAATGCCTGTCCCTGAAGTGTGTGCTAGCATGTTAGACTGCGTCATCTTTATTTAGAGCTCTGTTACTGAAGAAATATTAATTAATCATTCAAAACAAGTGTGATTATATAGACCTAGTTCATGTTGTACATTTTTAAAACTTTCTCTACACCTGATCTGTCTGTTTAGTGCTTTCGGTATATGTATTTATGTCATAAACTGCATTGTGCTGCTAACTTCTCTGATGCTGTCTATGACCTGATGTACTCGCACCGATGTAATACTCTTTCAGGCAGTCCCACCACGGCTGGAACCCTGCGCCCCTCTGCTAACTCCAGCAGTCAGGACGGGCCATTCGATCCGTACGCTGACGCTCGTCTGCGCAACTCGTCGCTCTGTCTGGTGGAGAAAAACCGCACCATGAGCGGCTCCGGATCTTTCCGCGAGGCTCTGGAGGAAGGTCAGACCTCTGTCTTTAATCTGCTTAATCCACCTCTAATGCTCCTCCATGTCTGGACTTATTCTAAGTGCTCTCTGGTTAGAAAAATGCTTTTTTATGCTTGCCGTAGAGAGAAGCAAATTGTCCTCAAGACAACCTTACCAGACGTATGTATATACGCCCCTCACATATTTGTCATTTTTTTTATTATGCATTTTCAATGGACACTGAAGAAGATGTCCTTCTGCCAGCCATGCAGACCAGTTTGATACAGTGTGTGTGTACGGTGTATGACCTGAGTACTGACAGGCTGACCCCCATCCCCCACCCCACCCCTTTAACCTCTGCAGCAATCCCGGCAGCACTACTACATCTATTTTCTATTTTAAGCCAACCTCTGGATGTGACGTGGAGCATGTGCGCTCAGCTTCTGTGGTGGACCATGGCGAGGCCTGTTCACACTTTCAGCGTGTTGCCAGTCTTCTTATAACCTAGGCCATCTTTACGTAAAACAGCAATTCGTTTTTCAGATCCTCAGAGAATTCTTTATCATGAAGAGCCATGTTACTGTTCCAGCGTCCAGTATGGGACCGTGTGGGAGCAATAATACCAAATTTAGCACACCCGATTCCCATTCACACCTGAGACCTTGTAACACTAACGAGTCACATGACTCCGGGGAGGGAAAATGGCTGTGTGTAGAGTTATCTTGAGGGCACAGTAAATTCACACTGTAATACAAACTGTAGATGAACTATTTTGCATTGTGTCGAAGTGTAATGTCTTCACAATAACAAAAATGTGGGGGGTGTACTTACTTTAACCAGAAACTACAGGATATTTGTATGCAGCATTAAAACTGGAAAGAGAAATCCAGCTTCTTTAGGCTACGGTGGCAGTTGTATTATTTATTGTGTGGTTATTGTAGTATTTATTGTGAGCTCCTCTTACGCTTGAGCAATAGCTGCATCTGACGGCTTGATCGGGAATTTTTCTTTTCTGCTTCTTAGAAAGGAAACAGGGTGAAAAGGTCAAGATATGCTAAAGCGCCCAAAGATTGCAATGGAGCTCAGTCAAAGAATATTATGGAGTGACAAATCCAAGTCTCTGAAGACTCTGAAGCAGAAGGTGCAGGGTTCGAATCTCATCTTTGCCAAGCTGCCACTGTTGGGTCCTTGAGGAGCAAGACCCCTAAAACACGACTGCTTGAATAGCAAGACTGTATCAGTTGTGAGTTGCTCTGGATAAGGACGTCTGCTAAAATGACAATAATGTAAATGTAGTGCTGAGTCATGGAGCTAAACGCTGGGTTTAATAACACACAGTTAAGAGTCTAAAGCTTTGTTCTACTGTAGCAGTTCCTCGGTGCTGAATGAAGCCTTTTGTTCTCGAGCCTGTATTAAAATGAAAGCGGTTTATTTATCAGCTTGTTAATCTATGTGCCAGTACTGGCTCATAAGCCAGACAGACGGTACTGATATCATCAGGTCTGTTCCCCTCGAGGGCCATATGACACACGTTAACCCCCCATACATGCACACACTTCACATCGTTAATAAAGTGAAATTTCAGGCTTTAGTTGTCAGCTGACCAAGCATTGACGTAAGCCTCCAGTCTTTTCCTTATCTTACTCAGTCGGGTTGAATTAGCCGCGAGTCAGCTGATGAATTTTATCGTGCACTGGTTCACTTAACCTGATTTCTGTTTCAGTGCACGGTTCCTCTCTGTCTTTGGTGTCCAACACGTCTTCTGTATATTCCACGGTGAGTCCTGCACACCTCTTACTTCTGATATAGCACACTGTTATGCTGTACCTGATCAGTGATCAGTAGAGATATGGCTCTATGATGAATAATCAACTTCACAGCAACTCAGACAATAGTTATACCGATATGCATCGTTTAGCATCCACATTATGCTCTGTGAAACGGCCAGTGACCGAAACGTCGTTCACCCGACATCATAGTCACATATAGTTTAGATACTTTGTACATAGTGTCTAATGGTAAACGCTAATATCACATAAAATACAATCTGAAAACATTC
>JAUZST010067974.1:0-22197 GCA_034779995.1 Parotocinclus haroldoi | reverse complement strand
CTGACCTTTGATAAAAGCATAAATTCTCCCGGGGATCCCAAAAATCCTCCCATATCTCACTGATCCACTTTGCATCCTCTCTAAGTGGCGACTTGTGGCTTCTTTTTCTTATTCGCTCTTATGTTCTTTGGTCTGATTAAGCGGAATTTTGGTAATAAATAAGTAAATAAAATTACATGTATATAATAGGATTTGTTTCGCTACTTTAGGATTTGGTCCGAATAGGCAGCTGGTCCAATTAACCGGATTCGACTGTATTGCTAAATCGCTCATAACTACACGTGGCAATATTCAGTAATGCAGTAAATCATGACATTTATCCCAAATAACAGTTATCCAACAAACTGCAGCTTCACCAATTAGTGTATATTAGAGCAGTTCATCTTTAAAACACCCAACCTTACTTATTTTAAAATTTTCCTATTATAGCCATTATAATATTCCTTTTATACTCATGACATAATAGACTATCCCATGAACATGTAAAAACCTTTATTGCAATAAAAACAGTGTAAAGTGTCTACACTTATTTTTGGGCATAGAATCTCTTTAAAAACATAAAAAGTGTTAGAAAGACTACATAAGTTTTGTTCTGTTAGAATGCTTAAAAATGCTTAGGTACAATAACAAAGGACTTCCCTTTTACCACATCTGCTTCAAAAAATGTAAGAAATTGAAAACTTGTTTGACTGATCAACTGTATTAACTACAATTCATTTTATATACACCAGGTGAAAGATCTTTGTCATTTCACAGAGCCATTTTGTAAGTAGCCTAAGTATTTTCCAATACCCAAGTACCAGTTTCTTGGCTATAAATAAAGGCATAGCCAAACAGCTGTTTATGAATTTTTTAGTCACACCAGAGACTCCAAGTAGGGTGAGTTCAGTGAGTTAACTGGGATACTTTTTGTGCAGAAAAATAGTGCATTAAAAGACGCAGACGCAACTCAAACCTTAGAACACAGTTAATTTGTTCTTCATCTCCATCTCTTATCTGCATTTCATTGTAGAAATACTTTAAAATTGGTTTGCTCAGTGACTTTTGCTCAGCGGCTTATTTTAAAATAGTGTTTTTATAAAGGTCAGAGATTAAATGGTGCGTATTAATTTGTGTAGAACATGCTGTCCTATTTTACATACTCACTCTACGTGATGCTGGATTTGACCAGAATGCATATTAATAAACATTTGCAGAAAGCATAATAATGATGACTATTGTTACGATATTACATGTGTGTAGTCCTTACAAAATCCATACACTTCAGAACAAGCTGGTCTTTATTACCGTTAGGATGTACAAATGTTTAACCAAATTAGGTCAGCATGGCATAAATACTTGAAATACGGAACAAACTTTAACTTGTGTGTAAACAATTACTAAAAAGTAGAGCAGTTATGTTACTAAGTTAATTGGCTTTGCCTTTATTTACTGTGTTTCATTTATTCATGCACAGTGAGCATGACTGAGTCTAAAATGATCTCATTAATATGTTAATGAGCTGGTGACATTTTTTAACTTAAAAGGATTCATTTTCTCACATTTTTCTCAACAACTATCCCAGAGAACACATGGCACAGGTATAATCTTGCCCTGTCCATTGACCATGACTAGTCCATTGCGAGGTCTGCAGGGGTTGCTGTTGCACCACTGGAGGAAGTTCCCCCAACTAGCCGCCCCTCTTATGGTGCTTTTCCACTATGTGGTGCCTACTTGATTCAACGCAACTCAACTTTACATGCTTTTCAATTGCTAGTCCTGGGTTGCATTTTGATTGCCAATAGATTCCAGTATCTGACCTGGTACTGTTGGGAACAATCTCAGGTAACCCCAGTGGTGGCCTAGAGCGTTAATGAAGGTAACTAAGTGTGGCTTTACATTTTGTGTTATAAAAACAAGTCCTACAGCTATTTAAGTGACTGGTTTCTCATTTCAATGCAATCTGACTGTGTCCAGGGAAAACTGGACTGTCTTCAAATCATTCATTGTCAGGACAATACAAATGTGTTCACTTCAATTTCTGTTCAAAATGAAATGCCAAAAATCAATAAGAGGAACGCACATTGCTCCTCTTTAAAGCCGGTTCCATTCGCTGAAAGAAATTATTCATTCTGTACAACACAATTTGGTTGTATAGGCTAGCGTGTTAACATTTTGGGGGTTTTGTCACCAAAAAAAGAGAGAAAGCTAGAGAAGCTACAGAGAAAGCTAGAGGCAATGAGTGGATTTACTAGAATCACTACCGACACTCATCGTCAAGTTTTCTTCTGTATTCATTTATGTTCAGCATGTGCATTACCACTTTGAGGGTACTGATCCCACACCATTTTAGTTTTGGCAGGGATCTTGCTAGATCTTGCTACTAAGTACTGATTTCACACTAGGTTCTGATCCCATGCCTGTTTAGTTTTGGCAGGGATTTTGGTATTACACTTGACCTACTTGCTGGAATTCATTTGCTTAAGGTAATACATGTCCCCAAGACGATTGCTGCATCAGTGACAAGCTGATTTAGCTGATTCAGTTTAATCAACTATCACTTTTATTTTGATTCCTGGACTTAATTTGGTTTACTATATTTATGCCATTTACTGTACAGTGAGGCTGTTTGAACTACTGGTGTATGATGGTGCTATATAAATAAAAAAAATATTATCATTTGTAATATCCTGATATTTAGCAACTGTTTACAGGTTTCTGTCTAATTGAGACCACTTGAAATATTCATGTTGTAAGGTTGTCGGGTGATTATTAGTGTGCTTGCCAGAGTCATTACTGTATATAGGTTATACTGTAGAATTACTATAATCTATGTCAAATTGGATACAAACATTTTTGGTGTTAAGAACTTAAAACATATAGAACCTTTGCATCTGAAAAAGCCTGAATAATCTGAATAAGAGTCCACTAATGTTTGCCTGTAAAGTTCTAGAAGTCTGTTATTAATGGGGATTTACTTTAATAAATGTCTCCATCCTTAGTGGTCAGAGACAGCTGCTGGAAACTGAGGGCCTGTGTTTGGTGAGGCTTGCAACATAAAGATCGGGTGGTGTGTTAGGTCTGAATGTACCTCTGCCTACATACAGTGAATTATGCATCAGGATCCAGCATCCAGTATGCATTGGCATTGGGTTGCCCAAGCATTGACTTTAACAAAATTAGATTTATACAATATAATAAAATTATATATTTATACAAAATTTCCCTTTCAGTATTATTTTAACACTGTAGTTTAATGAAATATGGACTGTGCATGTTACATTACATGCAGTAACCAGGGAAGCTCAGTAATGGGAACCAGCACTCTACTTTCTAGGTCACTCTGGTTCATGTCTTAGTCAACCGTGAAGGGATCTTCTTCTTAGCAGTCTTATTCCTATCATTTTCCTCTCGGGAATAATGTGGCAAAAGAATTGTCATATCAAACTGCTCTATTATATTGTGTTCCAAAATGCATCAACTCGTCCTTCTTTACGTATATCCCTGCAGAACTGTGTATGAAGCCCTACATTCTGTCTATGCAGTCCCGGTTGTCTGAGAGACTCAATAAACCGAGCTTGCTATGTGCTTTAATTAGAACTAATACACCAATTACACTTGGTGTACTGCCATTCTTCAAAAGATGAGGGTGCATCATGGAGGCATCAGCTTGACAGTAGCAATGAATGAGCGCTGACAAGTGACAAATGACAGCAGCACACAGAAACTAGAACATGCTGCAGATAGATATGAAAAGGCTTGAAAGGATGCAAGATGCAAAGTTTTCAGAGGAGCTTTGAAAAAAGGAGTGGGGACGGAAAACTTTACCCTTGCTTGTATCTGCAGTGTTCATGCAAGTTCACGAGGACACAAATGAACAAAGCTAAGAATGAATTAAACAATATGTTCACTGAACAAATTGTGTATTGCATTTTACAGTGTCCTTGTTCAAAGCCCCATACAAGCGATACAACCTTACACTTCAAGCAATTGTGAGTTAAGGGCCGTGTTCAAGGACCCAACAGGAGCAGAGGCGGGATATGAACCCTGGACCTCCTGGTTAACAGCCCTGTACCGTAGCTACTAAGCTAGAAACAACAATTTAGCCGTACGCCATTTGCCTGAACAGGGACTTAAACCCTTGACCCTCAGTTTAAAAGTTTGATGCTCTGCTGACTGAGATATTCAGGCTCTAGAAGTACGGTGTTGGTTAAGTTGTGCATGAATGCTTTGTTCATACTTTACAGGGAACACATTTAAATCTGACTCTGAGTTTAGATGAACCACAAAAAGTCGCTTGCACTGAATGGCCACTTTAGTAAGGACATCCATGTAGTAGCACGCTGAACCTCCTTTGGACTTCAGAACCATAGTCAGAACCATCTTGGAGTTGATTCCACTATTTAATTTGTCCTGCAGGAATACTGACCCATGCAGACAGGATAGCAAAATGTGTTAAAATGCGTAAATTCCTGGTGTTACTTTCCAACCAGGCTGGGTGCCACGTGCAGACACAATTGACCGTATCTATGGGAGGTAAAGTCAGATGGAGGTTTATCCCCTGATGTAGCAACAGTAACCTCTACCCAGGATTGCTATGGACTGGGATCATGTCCACAGCACACTTATATATGCATCCTGTGTCCTCTAGGGATAGGTGCCAGAACCGTTGTGACCCTGTCCAGAACAAATTGAGATTAAAACAATAAACAAGCATTCACTTTTTAATTACCGTTTCCAAGAGGTCATTCACCACTGGTTGTGCTGGGATCAGGGCGGATTGCAAGCCTTTTGCACGAGACTACCACACTGTATTTGTTTCAGATGTGTTTTTGGAAAGTCCTCTAGGCATGAAACTTATTGGGTCAACTTGCTACATCAAAAGTCCATCCATTTGCAGATTGATCGAATAAAAAACTCTCCTTTGACTGTCTCCGTGCCGTCCTGACAAGAGCTAAAGGATGAAGACCGTGTCCCTGAGGGAAAAGACGGATCAAAGAAGCAGACAGCAGTCACGCAGATGAAAGATTCCCTCCCTCTCTCTGCATGATTAAAGAGGCGCAGAGTGAAATAGAAGTCAGCTAACAATAACTAATCCTCAGTCACGATAAACATGGCTAATGCATACAGACTGCCCTTTCAGCTAACTTAAATAGGTGGTAAGAACACAATGGAACACATTTTTTTAAAAGCTCAATTAGAAATGATACGGTTGAATAACAAAATTTTTTGAAACCCAGTTATTAAGTTATTTATCTGCATTACTTAAATGTAGAGGATGAGTCAAAAGTCACACCCTTTTATTTCAGAAACAAAAGGCAAAATGACAAAATGATATTTTTTAGCCTATGTCCAGAACAGCTTGAAAGCCGCCATATTGCATCAAGAGCCAGTTTTTTTTTAATGGGAAGGTGGTCTTCTCTGATATGGTGTCAGAAGACCAGAATGGTCACAGCCAAATTTAGAGAAACCGGCACTGTGGATGGCGAGCCACATAGTGCTTGCCTGAGGACCATTACCCTCTTTTGCTCACTGGAATCTTCCATTGACAGTTTCCCTTGGACAGCTCCACACATTAAGGTGTTCCTCTGCTTCAGCACCGCTCAAGTTGATTCTGTCATCAGCACCAGCCCCACCACGCACACACCACAGCAGAGGGCAGTTACTCTCTCGTACCTCTGGTTGGCTGGGAACAATGTGCTGCCAAGGAATTTCCTGTTGAAAACTCAGTATCCTAAAGTGAATCTGTGTATCGGATTAAATAATGCAGATATTTTTTTCTTACAGTTTTTTTGAGTTTAATTATTTATTATGTTTTCATTTTCTGATAATATTGATTAAGTTTCTGTTTTTGGACTGTTACTACAAACTTTATTTGATTAGATAAATTAGTTGTATTCTTACATTTAACATCTAAGCCACCCAAGCATGATGGGTATCTGTTGGCTCTTGGCCCTTCCTTATAATGTTAAGGGCGTTTTTGGCCGTAGGCAATCTAAACGTGTAAATTGTATGTTCCCTCTTTTGTCAAAAGTGCATTGTAAATAAATAAATCTGACTTGACTTTTTTTTTGTAAATTATGTACTAAGGAATGATGAGTTTTGGTTTTGGACACAATAGTTAGAGCGCCTGTGTGACGCTTATTCATCAGAATGATTCTTGACATCCTCTTCTGACACCTTGCATCAACAAGTTGATTACTTCCACAGGATGCCCTTTTGCTGGATATTTTACTCAATCACACAATTCTCTGTATACTCTTGACACCGCTGCATGAGAAAACTGCACAAAGTTAACAGTTCCTGATGTACTGGCCCTGGTTAGTGTAGAACCCATAACCATGCCTTGTTTGAATTCACTCAGATTGCTTAATGTTTCAGTTCTAATGTGGGTCACACAGAATCTGGTCCACGGAAAACCTGCTCAATTGATTTACTGTACTCATTACTGATGTCATTTAGCAGGCGCCCTTATCCAGAGCGACTTACAATTCATACAGTCTTACAATCCAAACAATTATGGGTTAAGGGCCTTGCTCAGGGACCAAACTGTGGCAGAGATGGGATTTGAACCCTGGACCTTTTGGTCCATAGTCCAGTACCTTAACGGCTAGGCTACCACAGTCTGAAATACTGCACTCTGGGGATGTCAAATTACTATAGATTGAAGCTCCATTCGTGAAAGGGCAGTTTGTTTTAACAAAGTGCCCAAGAAAACTCAAAGTTTAGCTTTTCCAGTATTTCCTCTAGTTCTAGTTCTAGTTGTTTCTCTGGGGTTGTACGTATGGCGTATTTGATATTTAAAGGTAGGAAAAAACTAGCCAATGTTACTCAAATTGTTCAGAACTACACCCTAATTTGATGTGATAAGGCACAAATCTTGAACATGCAGACTCCACACAGGCAGAGCCCAGGGTCAGGATTGAACCAGGGATCTTGGAGCTGTAAGGCAGCAATATTTAGCATTTTTGGCATATTTAGTTTAGCTGCTCACCTGTTCAACCTTTTGTCATCTGGTTGCAGCTCACTGAAAGTCGTGTCTGTTCCATTAGTCTTAAGGAGAGACCATTGAAATTTGGACAAAAACAGTAAGAGTGGGATCCAAAATTGCAAAACTTAGCTAGCAGTTCTACTAATGCTGACATTATATTGTAGAAAACGGCATTTGCGTGCATTGGGGATGAACAATTGGTGATGTAACCAGTGCCAACATAATACAACCTGTATTAAGCAGCATTACGGTTCGGAAGCTGTCTGGGTACAAAAAAGGAAGCAAGGATGCTTACTGGAAAACAGAGCATGCACACAAATGAAACAGGAAAGGAAAGAAACAAAAGGAAATGGCACAAAGTGCAGGAAATAACTACAGCAATTAATATTGCTTGCTTGGTGCTTGAGGGGCATAGCGAAAAACTGTGGGGGTACTGCAACCCCAAACGGCCCCCTGAACCAGCGCCGGTTGATGATGAAAGATTAATTGTAGTCACATCTATCTAATGAACTTACCATTAGAGTGTTAGAAGCTGAAGGTCAGAGTGGTGTGGATAATAGAGTCACTGTCACTGTTCAATTGCTTCTGACTGTGCTGAACCATTATGTGGATGATTTCCCTTCAGCTAAACACCCCACCATGCATTGCAATTTCTGGTAATTAATGGTAAAAACACTGAGTGCTACATATTCTGCTCACAAACATTTTATGGACAGTGTATTTTTCCAAGATGCATAGCCTATAAGATGAAAAACAATATCTTAATGAAAAAGGAGCAATTCTTACCAATACTACTGTCTATTATTTCTAATATTCTAGAGGAAAATACAAATTAAACTAAAAGTAGACAATGCCTAAAAATAGAGAAAGCCTAACATTCACAGTGTGCAGACAAGCATGTACACTTTATGGAATACGAGTCCAGTGCAGGGCTCAGCAGTGCAACTTGGTCAGAATTTACCGCAAGAACCCTTAACACTGCAGGGGTGGGCTAGCAAATGAACACATCACAACCCGAGCACTGCCTCTAAAATTACATTTACTGTAAGTCTGCTCCCACCAGAGACTGCATACGTTTTACATCAACTGCATCAACAAATGTCACTTGACAAGGGATATTGTGCAATAGGCTTATTTGTGCCCCCAGTAAAATATTGCTGTGTGCCACACAATTCAGTTTTATCCTGGTTTGCAGCACTATAGGACACCCAACTAGAATTCATTATAGGCACTGCATTTCCCATACTGCCCCAGCATCTTTCCAAACCTTTGAGCAGGTAATGGTTTTAGTTGGAACCAGTTTTCAAACAAGAATTAAATATCTTAACAGCTTTACATTTAAGGGAAGTACGTTTGATTTTTAACAGGGTTGTTCATAAACGCATCCAGTACAAGATTTCGCTACTGACATTCAAATCCCTTCACAGTCTAGCTCCACCCTATCTCTGCAATATATACTCAAAAAAAATAACGGGAACACTTGGAGTCACATTTATTTTTTTTGAGTGTAGTTCAACCAGGTCGCTACGTTCCACTGACTCCAACTCTCTTTCTGTCCCTAGATTCAGATTCCTCCCTCCAGGGGTGGGAGATCCTTTGCTGTGGATGCTCCCACCCTCTGGAACTCTCTCCCTTTTTCAGTTAGGTCTGCTTCAACTATCAAATAATTGAAATATCTTCTGAAAACTTTTGAAAAATGTGTCTGCCTATCTTGAACTGTGTGTATCTTATTTTGTGTATATTGTGTTCATTTTGTTATACTTGTTGTAAAGGGTCCTTGGGTTTAAGAAAGGCACTATATAAATTAAACATTATTATTACTATTATTTTTTTTTAATTATTTTATTATTATTATTATTATTATTATTATTATTATTATTATTATTATGGCTAGTTTACTTGATTTTATCCCAGTCCAACTTTCAAATAATAGGGCAATGAAGCTAACAAAGAATGTACAGACCTCGTACGGAAGTATTAACATTTGTACAACAGTTTGTGGACTGGGATTTAATCTTAGCACAGAACTAGGTGTTGTGTTACTACTTCTCTTCCCTTTGCGTTTTTATTTGGTTTGGGTTTTTTGTTCCACATTTACACCCTGCCATTCTGGTCAGAGGGGAAAAATTAGTGGAGATCATCTCTGTTAGAGGCACTAGATTTAGAGTTTGAGGGCTGACATTAGATTCCCAGCCTTTGTAAACCTGTTACTCTCCTCTAAAGTGGTTACATTTCTGTTGTATTTGTTCGGTGAAGCACTGTGCAAAAGAAGCTCTGACAGACCCCAGTCATAAGTCAAAGCAGAGTGAGATGAGATTTGTCCACCTTCTCTAGTGCCACCAGCTATTTCCCTTGTTGCTGGTGATAGTGATACAGCACCACGCAAGCAATTCTAAATGCTAAGTTACAGTTACATTATTTTAGCACTTGGAAAGTCATTTTAAAAGAGTTTGTGAAGCGTCTCAAATCTTGTCAAGTCAAAATCAAGCTGCAAGCATTTGTTTACTTTGTCGAGTAGCAAGTCATCAATTTTGGTCGAGTCGCATCTCAGGACAATAACTCTGCTAAACAATGTGCTGATAGGTTTAATGATTGCATGATTAAAAATATATGTGTATTAAAGTCAGATAGCTATGACTGAAGCATTTTTATGCTAGCGTGAGGAAAGGTTTATTGAACACACCATAAAAGGAACTACAAAAAGTGCTTCAACTACAGACATAATTGCGGTTTTACACTTAACTCATTCACAAATCAAGGGAAATATATACATGCAACACACTCTAATTTGGAGTCCAGTGTCCTTGCAGACCGTACTCATAGACACATGTGGAGAAGGTGTTTGAAGCAGAGCATTACAAAAGGGATTCATGCCTTAACCATTGTCAGCATATCCTACATATGAGTGCATTTCTGAATTGGACAAGCTGACAAAGCAACATATGTGTTATTAAAGGTAAAGGACATAAAGCTTTGAAGCTTTATTGGCTGTAGCATTTTCTATTTGCTCCAAATCCTCTTTCCCGTTCACTTCTCATCAGTGAGTGCTTGGAGTCCAGCATATCATTTCTATCACCCTAGGCTTCAGCAAGCTTACATAACATGCTAAATATTACAGTTATAACATCTGATCTGTTTCATATTAGTTTTGGAAGAAAAGGAGAAATGGCTTTCCTGTCAGCAGACAGGCCACTGGAGGCAGGAGTTTGAAAACGCCTGGTCACAAATCCTTCCCTGACCTTCATATGTCATCAGCATGTGGTTGGACTCTTGCACCCTGCCGCGTTCCCAAGGTCACTGTTGCTACATGCCCAGTGATGGGGTCACCATGGTGGTGGTCAGCATGCTGCTCCATGGTGTCGTTTTGTGATTCTATGTCATAATTAGCCAGTCGTCGTCCTCTGTGAAATTTCTCCATTAGTGACATAATCTCTTCCACCCTTTCTCCTCCAGGGAAACCAGTGGAAACCTTGGAATCCTCCATCTCTGAATAGGGATGTTCGAGGCCATCCAAAACCCGGGAGGACTGCAGGTTGTGCAGGGACCGTGACTGAACTGGAGAAGATTAGAGGAGACAAGGACACAAGGAAATGTACTGTACATTCAATTTGCACATGCCAAGAAGCGTTATTCTGAAATTCTCTGATGGCCTTCAGCCACAGGTTTAATGTGTGTGTGTGTGTGTGTGTGTGTACCATTTCACAAGTTCAAGTACATAGGTTGTGTGAGGTCAGCAGATATTAAATGTCAGTACAGCCATACGTCAGAAAAGAAAAGATTTATGCTCTGGGTATTATATGATTGGGCATTTCCTAAAAGTCTTATGAATTAGATCTGCCTCAAAACCGACTAGGTAGGTACTGACTAGGTAGACAGTATTCTAACGGACACCCGTCCTCATCAGACAAATTACTGAGACGCTAGAGAATTTCTTATAGCAGTGTTGGTATTTGTTAATTAGTTCAGTCTAAATATGTGTAGACTTTGGTATAGGGCATCAGATCAGGTTTAAAGACCTTAATTGGCTTAATTGCCATACACAGACTTGCAAAGACTTAAATTTCCAAAGACGCAACTAAACACCTGTATTCTGAAGTTTGAAAAGCCCTGGTAGACTTTACTGGTTTCGTGAGCCATGTGAAACATTATAATGGAAGAAATTAGCTGTAAGTATTCTAGGATTGGATATTATTGGCATGTCATACATGAATGACATTACAGTGGAATCTCGGATTTCACTCAAACAGTTTGGATGTCATTTTTACCCCCAAATTTAAACAAAAACAGTCTTTAAACAGGCACTCTAAAGGAGATCTTCAAAATGCGATGCGCATAATCCAGTTCAGTTGGTGGAGATAATTTGTAAGTTGTCATTGAAAAAAGAACAAGTACTAGGGTGCGATCATAGCCATATTATATTATCATTACTACATCAGTATACAGGTGTGATTTCAGACACCTCCCTTAGTCTTGGTGCTGCTGTCCTAGTGATAAGACTATAAAGTGGCTATAAAGTTTCTCTTCATTTTACCTTATAACTTTATATACTTTTAACTATCATTTCTCTTATTTTGTGTATGCACTTGTTATTGTCATTGTATTATTTGTCTTTGTTTTATTCATGATTTCGACCATTAATTACATACAAATGGAAGCATAAAAACAATATTGGACCTTGGGAATGTATGAATCCTATTTACAAGACTTCTTAAGGGAAATTCGATTCCAACTTCAGCAGTTCAAACAGCCTTCTGGAACTGCTTCAGTTTGAATTCCAAGCCTGTATTCTCGTTTTTGAAGCCTCACTGCTTAGCAAATTAAATTAAAACAGCAAAAAAAAATGAAAAGTATGCCTTAACAATATCACCATTTAAAGCAAAATAAGTGGAACAGCAAAGAAAAGAGACGTACCAATGGCGTACTGCTTGCAAATTGCTTCAGTCCTCTTCACCGCAGGGTACTTCACAAGCCAAAGCAGTACAGAGGATGAATAGAATAAAAGATAGAATAAAGGATAGCCAATGCCAAGCCAACACAAGGACTGAAGCCTACAAAAAAAATGCAAGACCTCAAAATGCACAATGTGTCTGATAGAAAATTGTGCCCCTGTGAGGTTTAATAATAAAATGGTTGCAGAATGCAAAAACAGTTATGAAATAAGACACCACTTTGCTGTGCTTGATATCTACTTCAGTGTTAATGTTTAAACCCAGGACCACTTTCAGACAACACGTAGCATCCAAAGTGCTTCACTCTGAATGTCGGGTTTTATGCACAAACCTACAGAATGCCATTTAAAAGCAGTTTCTAGCATACAACGTCACTGCATATTTAATAAGTACCTAACATAGAACTCCCAAGGAGCATTGAAGTGTTTCTTTTTTTTATCTCGTTTCCTTTCTTAGTCACCGTTTCCCTCAATGTTTTAGTTTTACCCTGCTCTGATTCCAAATAAGCTAGAAACCCAAGCAACTCTTCTGTTCTCCAAACCTGTTGCCAATTATAGAAACATTTGCTAATTAATCAGTCATCATATATGTAGTTATATAATTACAGACTGTCTCCATCTGTTTGTTAGTCCTCTCTCTTTTGTCTTATATATACTCTGTTTTCTAATGGTCATCGGGTACTATTTTGGTTATGGATCATTGTCAGCATTATAGTGGCACTAATGTGCTAGTGGTGTGTTAGTGTGTGTTGTGTTGGTATGAGTGGATCACACGTAGCAGTGCTGCTGGAGTTTTTAAACCACCTCAGTGCCGGACTGAAAATAGTCAACCTACCACAAATGTCCAGCCGCCAACATCATGCAGCCCTGTCAGCTTCTGCACTTCATTGTGCTTTGCCAAGAATTATAGCCAAACTCCACAAATTGGAAAATGGCATTTATAACACAGATCAGAGAGGAAAATGTTTGTTTTAAATATATATATATATTTTTTTATTTAATTGTATTGTTTTTTCTTTGACTTTTTATTTAATAGCTGGGAACTGCCTCACCTTAAAAAACACTTATGCTGCCAGGCCTGGAGGTAACCTTGGAACTATATTATTGCCACTCACAGTGGTGGCCTAGTGGTCAAGGACCAGAAAATCCCATCTCTGATGACTTGCCACTGTTTGGTCCTTCAGCAAAGCTCTTAACCCAAAATTGGATTGTTGTATCTGCTAAGTTATGGAATCACTTGTCCATCAGTCACAAGTTAATCATCCTAAGTAACTAATTTCCAAATTCTATTTTAAACAGTGGCTTAATGACCAGCATGACTCAAAAGATCTCTGACGGTTTTATGTGGAAGAAAACGTTCTAAATCTGGGCCAATAAGTAAAGTTATTTATATTCAGCCGAGCATGCATTTCAATTGAGAACATCATAAAATCCTCAACACCGACATGAACTATGACACAACAAGAATTAAACGGTGACGTTTCAATTAGGTCTCATTCTTTCACCGTCAGTAGAACTAGCTGGTACCATGCATCAAAATGTCAAAACTAACAGCCAATTTCATGGCACTGGTACTTTTGAAGAATTTGGTACAAATGTATTCATTTGATATCGTTTGATGCAGAGCTGTGAGTGAAAACCCATCTGAACTAGAGGAGAACATACAAACTCTGTGATACCCACTGCATCACCACAGCGCTCTTTTGGGATATGTTACATTATTATACTTTAAATCACTGGTACTCAATAGAACGGATTCCAAATCGAGGCTGGACTTAAATACAGTTAAGGTCAACAAAAAGCACGTTTTCTGTCGTCCATTCACAAAGACCGTAGATTTTTCTGACAACGGCGACAGCTCAGCTGAGGCAGATTGTTACGTCCTTGTTGTCTAATGATGGCTGGCTAACATCATGTTCAGCAAATAAATTGCCTTTTACAAAACTGCTCAATAAAAGGTAACAGTTCTCTTGTTTAAAGACGGAGCTCATAAAACGGCTCACAAAAATGAGGGGATATTTCATTAGGGGATATTTCGTTCTGAAGTTAACGTTTTCTTCTTCCCCGAGAGATGCTCAAAGCAAATGTGCTTCTTTTGTCATGAAACGGTTGTGAAAATTGGTAAGACGAAGTGGCGAGCATGCAAATTTTTAAGGACATAAAAGGTAAGAACCAGAAACATAAAGCAGCTAAAAGCATCATATCAAGCGACAAGCAGAATAATGGGTAACAGAAAACTCATATAGCATAATTGCCCTGGAAAATGTCTTACAGTGCATTGAAAAGCCATTTCTGATCAGAAGTATCACCGAACGCCTTTTTTCAGAGGCACTGCTGGAAAAAGAACAAACTGAGCTTCAGCAAAACCGTTCTCTTCAGGAAGCTCACTGTCACACAGTCACTTTGTGAAACAGCATGTTGTAAGAGGTAGATCAACAGAGGGCGGCAGACATGCACATCGTGTGCTGGAGTGACATTCTGAGAACTCAGAATTACCGGCAGCTCAATTGGCTGTTCCATTATAGAGGAGCAAACGGCATAGCATGTTACAACATTTATCCTACAAATGGATATAATGGTCACTGCACTTACAATGCTCGTAGTTCTACAATTACAGACTGTAGTCTGCATGTTTCTCTCCACACTTTGGTAGTGTCCTACTCTGATCCCTAATCTTCTGGACCCCCATCGGTCAGGAATTAGTTGGGTGGTGGATCGTTCTCTCAGTGGATCGGACACAACAGTGTTGTCGGAGTTTAAACCACCTCAGTGGCACTGCTGGACTAACAATAGTCCGCCAGTCAAAAATGTCCAGCCACCAGCATCATGTAGGCAGCATCCGGTGAGCACAGAGGACACAAGGATTAGAGGAGACTAACACAAACTGAAACAGATAAGCTACTCTTTGACTTTACATCTACAAGGTGGAGCAATAAGCTGAATGTCTCTAATGAAGTGCAGTTTGTGAATAGTATTGTAAAACTCCAGCAGCACCGCTGTGTCTGATCTAACAGAGCTATACACACACTAACACACCACCGCCACATCAGTGTCACTGCAGTGCTGAGAATTATCCACCACTCAAATAGTACCTGATTGCAGTACCAGAATAAAGAAGGCTTACAAAGTACATAGAGAAACAGATGGCTTACAGTCTTAATTGCAGAACTACAAAGTGCAGTGACCACAAAACCTTAGAGAATAATCAGAATATACAGTAAACTGAAAAATGGAGAACACCCAAAGACTTCCGCACAGTACTGCGCGTACTGCAGAAAGACCACTGTCATCGCCAACAAGCTTTATTTTGTTAAAATGTCAATTAAACTGCTGTTTTTGTAGCTTTTATCCAATTTCTGTCATTTGCACCCAAGTCGTCTTACCTGCGCACATATAAAACTAAACGTAACCCTGATGCATACATAGTTACCACAATGATGATACACTGAATTGATTTTTTGAACAGTTTCTATTTACAAAGAACAGTGATAAAGCCGTTTCCTGCAAACATGTCTCAAACATGTCTGGATGAGTGATGTAAGAAATCTAGCAGCTTGAGGGTGAACAGAGATTGTTCAGTTTGTCTCAGATTGGAACAGTAGTTCCCAATCGGGGCTTATGGTGCCATTACGTCGTGATTCACGTCACATCAGATTACAAATTTACAATGTACTGAATTTTCTCACATTTTAGATATGAAAACTTGTGACCGATTTTGAACTGGAAAAAAATGATATGTTGATTAAATAACTGAATAAATCCATTAGAGTTAACATCGCTGGTTTGTTCATCCTTGCAAAGCAAAGCAACCATTAATACGTTCTCCTTATTTCTATATTTTTCTTAGATCTATATTAAAAGCTGAAAATTGCATAGCAGTAATCTAGGAAAAATGAGCTTTTTGTTTGTGTTTTGTTTTGTAAATTTAAAAAGGTAAATTACATTTTTAAAAAGTTCATTTAAATTCAAAAGTAATTTAAAAGAATTTTATATAAATTCAAAATGAACGCAGGTGAAATCTTCATATTGTAAGCTCAGTCTGGGTTTTGAACCGAAGTCCAAAAATCATTTTTAAAAAAACCCACTTGAGGACAGAATTAAAATTAACTGACATTTTTGATAAGTATATTGATTAGTTATTATTTTAATACCTATAAAGTTTGTTATAAAATAGGAAAATTCCTAGTCTGAGATAGGAAAATAAAATAGTAGCTATAATTGCATAAGCAAAAAAAAAAACAAAAACAGAGATTATATAAATGTTTAGAAAATCTCCTCATTAACACTTTTATTTAGGGTGTTAAAATGTTTTATTTGAATTTAGGGGGCAAAAAATGTGTTTAATGTCCGAACTGTTTGGTGTTTGGTGGTGTTTTGAATTATTACATACTACATAATACATAAAAGAGAAGTCGATGAAAAAAATACTTTGTTAGAGGACATGTATGTATGTAAACTTAACGTCATTTTACTTATCTGAAAATAAAAAATACTCTCAAAAGCTAAAAAATTAAATATGGTACTTATTAATATAGTGTTTTCTCAGTACTTATATTAATATGCTTATTACAAACTGTAAATTACACAAAATCAAGCTGAATAATGGTTTGTGTGGAACATATAAAAACATATATGCATTATGTCATTTGAAATCACACCTGGATATTTACGTGAGCTGCCAATTGTAAGTTATATGCAAAATTTGAATGACAAACAGAGACCAAACCTCCCACTACCACCTCTCATTTGCATGATGAGAACAAATTACTGTTTACTTTCACATTTCTGATTTGACATGAAGGAAATGGCTAAACTGTTTTGTTTTGAACTAAGCCTCTGTCAAACCACTGACGATTTTCACTAAGTGCAAGCTCTGGTCTGAACTCTTGTTGCTGTTAATGATATATATTTCAAACCTTGCCTTGCAATAACGCTGCTTTATTTTTATTTTTTTACCATGAGCCACTGTATTAAAGGGGTGAGGGGATTGGATGACTCACCTCTCAGAGGTCTGAAGTCTCCTGGCTGGCTGACCTTGGTCTCAGTGAAGGGCTTCAGGCTTGGTAACAGAATGAAGGTGAACGAAAGCAACAGAACCTATGGGACACCAAAAAATGAACTGCATGAATAAGCCATTACAGCTCACAGCACTGAGATTAGTGGCCTGCTGACAGACGTAAAGGTCAAAAACGCTTTACCCTGGACAACATTCCTCCAGCTTGTTTGCAAATATTAATAAAACAATACTCTAGTGACTATTCAGGAATTTTTGTTGTTTAATTAAGTCAAGTCTTGTCTGAAAAGGACTTTCTGGTATGAGATTACATAGTCAACGGCATCAAATCAAATGTCAATGTTCTTGATCATTCCTGAGTTTCTATGGTTATATATGTTGCAAACAAAAAAAAATATTAGTCCAGCCCTGCTTTCTGAACTTTTACATTTTGAATCCCCACTTTACTGTATCGAGTATTTTAACCCCTTTACATATTATCTAAATCACAGAGCCACTATAACATGGGGGATATTTAATCCCTTTATTCAGTACCTAAAATCTAATCCTACATAATTTATGTGTTGTTTTAATCCTCTAACCCAATATCCAAACCACTAACCAACTATAAATAAGAATTTTAATACCCTGATCCATTATTTAAACCAATAACCAACTATAACATATAAATCATTTTACTACCCTCACCTAATATCCAAACCACTAACCAACTATAACATATAAATAATTTTACTATCCTCACCTAATATCCTAACCACTAACCAACTATAAATAAGAATTTTAATACCCTGATCCACTATTTAAACCACTAACCAACTATAACATATAAATCATTTTACTACCCTCACCTAATATCCAAACCACTAACCAACTATAAATAAGAATTTTTAAACCCTGATCCACTATTTAAACCACTAACCAACTATAACATATAAATAATTTTACTACCCTCACCTAATATCCTAACCACTAACCAACTATAACATATAAAGAATTATAGTACCCTCACCTAATATCCAAACCACTAACCAACTATAACATATAAAGAATTATAGTACCCTCACCCAATATCCAAACCACTAACCAACTATAACATATAAATCATTTTACTACCCTCACCTAATATCCTAACCACTAACCAACTATAAATAAGACTTTTTAAACCCTGATCCACTATTTAAACCACTAACCAACTATAACATATAAAGAATTATAGTACCCTTACCCAATATCCAAACCACTAACCAACTATAACATATAAATCATTTTACTACCCTCACCTAATATCCAAAACACTACCCCACAATTACATATAGACTATGTATTCCCTTTACCCACTATTCAAGCCATTATATCATATGGAGTATTTAGTCCCCTTCCCACTATCCAAATCATTAATCCATTATATCATATAATGGGATGTATGAGAGTAATTTAGCAGAAATACGTGGACAGCTCTGTTTCAGTGTGTGCTTGGCTGCTCCTCACCAGGATACATGTTCCGGTCTGTGCTGGTTTGTTGGATCCATTCATGACCATCACCTGCACCCTACGCAGCTGCTGCATCAGAGACCTGAGACAAGCAGAGATAAAGAGATTGGATAACTGGACCAGTTATCATGGTGACAGTTTGCTGGAACGCTGAGGCCTGGCATTCTCTCACATGTTGCATTTCTCCAGTCGAAAGACTTTCCTCTGAAGCTCCTGGTTCTCAGCACTGCATGCTGCCATTCTGCCAAAACAGATTTCATAGAGATACTCAATTTTAGATTCTATGAGCAGATGCACCTGGATCAATTAAAATCACAATCATAAACCGTACTGACTGTGTCCATTTTTTGATAATGTTAGATGCTGAGTTAGCCTTAGATAAGGCACAGTTTAATTTAAATCTGGGCAATTTAAATCTTTTGCCCAGATTCTTGGCAAAAAAAAAAAAAAAACAATGTTGGACCTTATAGCTAAACTACTTGCTACTGCTTAGCTCTCTGATTTACCCAAAAAAAAATATTTTTTACAGAAAATAATTTAGGTATATCATATCCCTTAATACTCTGCCCATTATGGGATATTTCATTATGAACTATATTTCATTCTTACATTTAAATGTTTTAATTATAATATTTTAATATATATATATATATATATATATATATATATATATATATGCACAAAATGGATGTGGAAATGGTACCCATGGTAGAATGGCTCGAATACAGTCAATACCTGCTCTCCAGTCCATCTATATAGTCTTTTTTCTTCTTCCTGCTCTCCTGGGCGGACTGCTTGTTGCGGATCTTCCGGCGAATTTTTTTCAGAACCCTCTCCTCAAACTACTTTGGATTGTATTGGATATATGACACAGGACTTGTGTTACTGGTGTGCAATACGTGTGCAAAACTTAGTGAGTTGTGAACGGAACCACCTTGGTGAGAGGAAACTGACTTGGCAGAGTCACTCCTTCCTTGAGGAGTAGCTTCTTCTCGTCTTCACTGAGGACTAGCTCCTGGATGGACTGCTGCACTGCCGGATGTCCAATGTCCTGTGAAACACCAAGTGTAAGCACTCTGGCTGACAGGGATTTGGTCTGTCTGTGCTAAACAGAGCGCCTGCAATTTATATGATTTTTGTTTCTGCCCCAATTCTCTTATTGTGCTACTGGTGAACTGACACTGAGGGGACTCACAGGCTCTGAGGTGCCAGATAATAGCAGATCTTTGATGGTGAGCGGGAAGGTGGCTGGCTGAGGTCGAGGTACTTCAGATTCTCGCTGCATCCCTGCAGGCCACTCTGGGAAAACACCAGACCCCCAACCATCTGCAGAGGCAGATAATAGTATTTGTCTACTTTACCGTATGAGTGTAATGTCTGCATAGAGCAAATTGCACATGGATAAGCCCTTAACGCAACAAAGCACAATCACTACCTACGGATAATGTGCACCAAAATATCAGAACACCAAACATTTGTAAAAGAAACGGCCATTGATCTTCTAAAGCTAGTTTTGCCCATACTAAAATCCACAGGGAGCGTCGCATCTGGAGGAGGAGGAGGAGCAGGCTGCGGGAGTGTGGGGCTGTCGTTTTGGTCATAATGGGGATCTTCACTTATTCCGCTGTCACTTGGAGAGGGTGGCCATAGCGGAGACCTAGACACAGATCCTGTCCCACTTAACAGAGCGTTGAAGAAGTCTTCGCCGATCTGAGATGAAATCATCATCATCTAGCAAAACAAGAACACACCACTGAATCCAGTTAGTCCACGAACATGTACCAGAATGAAATATTAGTGCGATGTACATGACATACATTCGGGTCTTGCAGCACCCAAGGCTGGTCGTCACGGTGCATCGTGTCCTCATGACGCAAGATGCCTTCATTCTTATCAAAAAGCAGATCCAGCAGTTCTACCCCATCACAAGGCTGCATGGGAACATTCATGTAAAGTAATGAACATCCTGTCAGTTTGATTTAGTGGCCAAATTCCCAAATCAATGCAAAGCGCATAGCGTGAAAGACTAATGGAAAACCATTTCCATAAAAAAGCCCTGTTGTAAAGCAAGTGTCTACATATTTTGCACTTTGCTCCCAGGTGTGCAAAAGACATCTGGGTTAATCTGACAACAAGTAAAACAATAAAAACAATTGTCCGTAAATCTCAAACAAAACTAATTACATACCTGATTTGGGTAGAACTCCATGGCTGTGAAAAAGGCAGCACAATATATCCAGTGACAACAATCAATAACAGTGAGCTAGTCTATATTGTAGTGCAGCTTTTCTCCGAGTCTGATCTCACACTAAAGGACAAAGTTTAAACTCCAACGCTACTGATCTGATTATCACGAAAAGCTCTGGCTTCCAATTGGCTGTTCTCGGACGACGTGTGGCTCACAGGCATAGCTTGTTTCTTGAAACAAAAATGAATACAACCAGATCTTAAATTAATAATATTCTATAATATAGTAATTTAACCAAATCCTATACAACAAAGCTCTTTGTATAAGCAAGCCATTATTATAACACAAATAATAACGCGCAGTCTAACTGTTACCTAATCGTTGTTTCATCATGGTGCTACAAATCTTGTGAAATAGCAACGTTTTTTTTTTTATTTTATTCTGGCCGAATCAAATATTTGGTTTTCAGTGTGTGATCACATTTCCAACCTGTGAGGCTCAAGGTTTAGATATTCCTCTTGTGTTTGACTGCGTGAACTTTAACACACTTTACATACAGGCAAATAAATTAATATTTCCACCTTCACATGTTTACAGAGCCTCAGAGGATCATTCTGGTCAGAGTCACAGGGAAGGGTCTGGGGCCTAACCTGGATGCAAACAGAGATACACCATTGACAAGGTGCCTTCATGTTGCCCCACTTGAAATTTGAACCCCCATAAGGCCCTCGTAATAGGACTTTTCCAACAGATGTCTCTTACCATCCAGCCACTGTAAATACAGTAAATACGGTATCAAAATATTCAGCGGACATTTTTCAGGTACTTATCTCATGTGGAGACTTGTGGAACTCAAAGGACTCAAAGAACAGAGGAATCCCCTGAACAAGGGGAACACTGAGACAAGCAGGGATTTAACCTGGGAAAAGAAAGCAACAGAAATGAGAAACTAACTGAACGGATGGAAGATGGTGATCACCAGAGAGGTTTCACTATTGCCCCTCTTGGTGATCAGTATTAACGGATTCACGTGTCGAGACATTTTGCTGCCCCCACAGTGTACATTCTGGTTCCACATCGTGAGATGCTCCCTCACTTGGTCTCCACTTTGTACAGACACATCTCACTGCTCACACTCAAACCCACGACATGGCAGAGATGGGCTAGTGGAATTCTGCTGCCACCAGATTCCTTTTTTTTATGACCTGAGGCACCAAGCGGAACTCTGTAAGATGGTTGAACATATCAAACTCATGCTGAGGATTAAACCCTGGACACTGAAGTTGTGGGGCACCAACACAACCTGCAGTACCTAAAGATAAGAGATGGTTCCATCTAGATGCAGGGTACTGGTACTGGCTGAAAGATACTTACAAATTAAAGAGAAAAGTAAAATTAAATGTCCTCCCCGTGTCTGTGTGAGTTTACTCTGTGTACTCTGGTTTCCTCCTACAGTCCAAAGACATGGTTGTTAGGTTAACTGATTAATCTAAATTGGCATTGACTGACTGACTGTCTGTGTGTGTGTGTGTGTGTGTGTGTGTGTGTGTGTGTGTGTGTGTGTGTGTGTGTGTGTGTGTGTGTGT